>CM029475.1:35169555-35174555 GCA_017140325.1 Eucalyptus leucophloia subsp. euroa | reverse complement strand
TATGAAGAGCAGATCTAATTGTATTAGTGTCTAGAATTGATTTCTTTTGTGTAATACTAATCGATAGGGCCTCATTGGTAAGTGCTACAAGATCTCGTACATTGGAACCCATGGTTATGGACCCGAATCCATTAGTATGGAACATCTTCTTTTCCAAGTGAAATCCCTAGTATATGAAAGGGTGAAAAAGTGCTTTCGTTGTTGTGGAATAAGAAGCCTTCGTATCTTAATGCATGTATTTAATTTATTCGGAGCTATTAGAGCGGGATCCACTTTTGGGGAATATGAGTCGAAGCAATAACAAGAATATTTTGAGTGGAACATCTTTCACAATCCTGGAGAGATAGTTCACTAATAGACCGAGGGATAAGTAATTCGACTCATTCACATCCAGATCATGAATGTTTGGAATCCATATTATGCAAGGAGACATTGCTTTTGCTAATTCGAATTGAAAGGGTAATATAAAATCGGTCTATTTTCGGCATCATATCCATAGTTAGCGCATTCATCCTAGTTAGAAGCTCCAGCTCCGTATCAAGGTCACGATCAATATCGTCACTATCCTCAATATCGTCACTATCCTCAATATCGATATCATCAATAAGAAAACCTTTAGGCTTGTTATCCAGGAACTTGTTCAGAAATACTGTAATGAAAGGAACATAGGAGTTTGTCGCTAGGTATTTGACCAAATAGGATCGTCCAGTTCCTATAGAACCTATCACTAAAATACCCTCAGAAGGGGATAGGGCTAAGGAGCGAAAAGGGTTTTCCATGAGATGTGAAATGAAAACTATTAGTCCCACACGAGGTTTGTGAATAAGTGATTGTCTGATAATGAGCAAGGAATATCCGTCTTTCTGCTAAACAGAATGTATTGAACTCATAATTCATTAGATACTTTTTTATGAATGTCAACTAAGTATCGTAAGTAAATTGCTCCCGGTTGTTCAATCATTTGATAACCAGAGTCATTCTTTGATAAATGATCACTATGAGTCAAACTCAATAGAATTTGATCAATCCCTTTTTCTGTCGTTAAGGTGGAAAAACTGGAACCAAGAATTCTCTTTCTTTATCATCAATCGAATCACTGTTCGCGACCCAGGATTCCTATTTTATCATCAATCCAATCACCGTTCACATTTTTTCTTTTTCTTATCAATGAATAGATCTCTTTACTTGTATGACTTAGATGTCTCGTCTTTTTCGAAAAAAGTGATTCGATGGATGGGATTTGGTATGATATACTTATGAGATCGATGAGATTGATATTCCAATATTTCTTCTGAACGTATTGATTTGAACCCATAAGCGGGACCACCACCCATAGCATGTTGCCGCCAGAAGCAGAACCCCGTATTTCTTCTAGAGAATCTCTAATTTTTTCCAGAGCAACTAGAAAGAGATTCTTTAACCAGAAAGAATTCAGTTCAGATGTAGGGTACCTATCCAGAAGTTTTCGCAACTCCATCATGTATGATGGAATCATCCAAGATTTGACCTTTTCGAACTCTGTCTGTAACTCACTATAGGCTCGGGAAACAAAGAGAAGATGTGTACATGAACGATATATGTAGCAACAAGAAGAAGGAAAAGGATTGAATAGAAGGAACTCCCGAACATTTGGAGATCTCAGATGGGTCGATATCAATGGTGACTCATTATTTCGATGAATCATTTCTTCGGACAGAAGAAGATTATGTAAACATCTTTTACTCGAAATCTCACTTATCAGATTCCATTGTGGAAGACAGAATTTTTCTGAAGAATTTGCCATGATATATCTGATCCATGCATAATATCATGAAAAATGGATACAAATTTTTGACTGCTACTTAGTATCGGCAATAGGTCTGAAAAAGTATCTAAAAATATCCAATTTAGATATTTGTACCCTGTCGAGGTAAGGGACCATGGCATATATGTTTGGAATAGATTCCATTTTGAGAGAGTTGAAAAAGCACTATCTCGTTGAAAGGTTCTATACATCTGTCCTTTCTCAACGCATTTCTTTAGACAAAGACTCCGTTTTTTCCTCTTTTCGGATGGTAAATATTTCTCAGAACATGGAGTGTGAATCAAACCCATGTTTGAATTGAAATTGAGATACTGATACAAGTTCTTCCCTTCTGAATCAGATAGATTCATATCTGAAAGAGGTTGACAATAAGTTCTTTCAAAATTGACTATTTGTCCCTCTGTTAGAGGTGTTCCAGAAATGTCTGCGATCGAGTAAATAGCTCTACGAACTAATGGATCGGATCGAATTGCAAAATGGAAAGATTTGTACAAGTTAGACCTTTCGTCACCACTTTGTGGAAAATCGTTAGGTATGAATATGTTAGATACCTGTGACTCGATTGGTGAAATAGTATCTCTCCAAAAAAGCGTATTTTTTACCGCCGCACAAAGAAAATATTTTGTTGCGAATGAACAAGATATTGAGGAATTGTCCATATGTAAAATCAGAATTATTATACGGGCCCTTTCCACATAAAAGGGAATCTTTTGTTCCACAATAGAAGCAGAAGTGATGTGGATTATTCAAGAATCGAAGTCGATTTGCTTTATAAAAAGAAGATATCAATGAACTTCTATGAAATGGTTTCACGGGATTCAGCCAATTGTCTTGATCGTGGGATATCATTGAGAAAATAGGAATCCGTGTTATCAAAAGATTTCCTGCGATTATTTCTAGTATGGAATGAGTCAATCATCCACTTTGGTATCTTATTGAAAAAAATGGTGATATTGTTCCTCCATTGATCAATAATTTCGATTTTTGGGAAGTATCATGATCATCAATAATGGTTTCCATTTTTTCAAATGAACGATTTGAAGACCTACGTGATTCTAACAACTGATTGCAGAGTTGATCATTCGGACCTTTCAATTCATAGACGTGGATCTCGGACCTATGAATGGGGGTATTCCCGAAACTCACAAAGAAAAAGGAAGTGAGTTAGACAAAAAAAAAAAGAAACTTGGACAAAAGTAACTTGGACAAAACGAAACGAAGTGACTTAGACAAATCTTTTTGTCGATAACCTCAGACCAATCAATCGAATATTGATTAATACGTAATCGATCGAAGACTACTTGAAAACGGCTCTTCTGCTTAGAAACGAAATATTCCAAATGTTCCTGGAAATTCTTGCTCCCATTGGACCATTTGTATCTATATGCATTAGGATCCCGATTCACGGATCTCTCGGTTCGAGAAATAAAAACAAGAGGATTGAACCATTTCTTCTGACTCTTTTTTCAAATTCGATAAATGTTGGTTGATCGTATATTTCATTATCGTTCTATGATTCAAAGTATCATTTCCTATTTGATCCTTTGAATTCCATATTCGAAAGTTGCGATCGGATCTATTCATTAAAAAGAATCGATTCCATACATTTCTTATGTACCCATAGGTGCTATATTGGATTTGAATCAGATTTCGGATCCATCTATATTGATTGACTGCCTCCATTATGTTGTTGCTAGCAAATACCACTATTTTGGTTTTGGATCTTCCAAATCATTCCCGCAGGAGATCCGGACCCATTTTTTCTGATCCTTCGATAAAAAGATTCATTCTCTTCATAAAAGAGGAGGTAGAACCAATAAAGATTTCTTTTCGATTCATCCTGGAGTTGAATACCTCATTCAAGAATTGTTTTTGATCCAATACGTAAGAATCCATAGAAAAGGCAAATCCCTTATGATACACCAGATCCAGCTCGCTCATTGATAGAGTGAATAGATCTGCCATTTCTTGAAATCTCTCTTCTAATTCAAAAAATCGTGCTGTAATCTGTATCCCCCTATTCTGATCATGGAACAGATGAAAAAAAATAAAAATGTATTTTTGTTCAAAAATGAAATTTTATGGAAATTGTGCATATCCAATTTATCCTTTGGAATCATGTCACATCCCGGATTTGATGAAATAGGATGAAGTGAGATAGTATTTTGTAAATACGTAATTATCTTGAATATATTAATTATTTCTTTATTTTCCGATCGCCTGGATGAGACAAAAGAAACATCGTGTTCTTTCTTCAACAATTTTTGATCTTTAGTGGACCTCTTAGTAGGATTCGAACCCAAATGAAATTTTAACCACCGTCAAAGAAAAGAGAAAGAATGGATCTTGTAGGATTCCCAATAAATTCTTTGATTTTTTCCAAAAGCAGATGATTCTTCATCTCCTTCTCATGTTCTGTGAATAGCCGGGAATATCCAGAAAGGCATTTAGAGAATCGGTCTGATTCTAGCTCTGTTCGTTCCGTTTGAAGAAAGGAAGGATCCCAAAGAATCGATCTTTTTTTAGTTGTTGAATCTCTTCTTTGATTGATCAATGTGTGATATTCGAATCCTCATTACTAATGGAATCGAAATGATCTCTGGATTGATCAGAAGATCCTTTCAATTGGCTAGAATCCGTTACTTGAACGAAACTAGATCTTGTAGAATCATATTGAATATTTGACGATACATTCCGTACCTTGCTAAAAACCGATCCTTGTTTACCAACCACACATTGTCTAACCAAATCAATTCTCTCGATATGTTCCTCAAAAATCCGCGATTCGGGCGGATTCTTCCCCCAACTAACGAAGAGATCTTGGCGGAATTGCCAGCATATGAAATTGAGCACAATTTTGCAAAGAAATAGCCCACTTCTTTCTCGAGAAGAGATGGGAAATAGGCTCAATATCATTTGATTGGAATAGTTGACCCAGCTCCTTGTTGTTTGAAGAAACCTCCACTTCAATTGGTATTTTTTCACGAAAAGCAAACATGAGATAACAAATCCAGTCTTTTAACTAAGATTTCAATAGCTGTCGCGAATTCAAGTTAATTATGTTTCGTCTCTTACTCGGAGAAAGACGATCCAAAAATTCCCAATCATGGTCCTTGCAGATCGGATCATCCATATAATATACAAAAAGAAACTCCAGATATTTGATATCTTTCTCTTTGAATGAGATCTCAATTCC
>CM029475.1:35157055-35164555 GCA_017140325.1 Eucalyptus leucophloia subsp. euroa | reverse complement strand
CGTGAAGTAGAATAAGTTCTTGGGAAGATCAAAGAAAGAACAACTTCTTCCTCCATGGAATTCTTCCAAAATTCCGAACCTAATCTTTTAAAAATTACGTACAGTCTTTTTGTTTACAGTTTCAAAAGTTTTAACACAAGAAAGTCGAAGTATATATTTTACTCGATATAAACTCTTTTTTTTGAGGATCCGCTGTGATAATGAGAAAGATTTCTGGATATACGCAAAAAACGGTCGATAATACTTGTGAATCTGATGAATCAGCCCGGGTCGGTTTACTAATGGGATGCCTAATGTGTCACAAAATTCGCTTTAGACAATGATCCAATCAGAGGAATAATTGGAACTATTGTCTCGAACTTCTTCATAGCATTATTTATTAGAAATGAATTTTCTAGCATTTGACTTCGTACCACTGAAGAATTTAGTCGCACGCTTGAACGATAGCCCAAAAGTCAAGAAATACTTGCATGGTGGTTTATATCGATCCTTCCTGGACTGAAACCAGGCGTAAAAATGATATTGCCATAAATTAACAAGGTAATATTTCCATTTCTTCATCAGAAGAGGCGTATCTTTTGGAAGCCAGAATTGATTTTCATGATATCGAACATAATGCATGAAAGGATCTTTGAAGAACCATAGATGCACTGAAAATCATTATCAAAGAAGACTTTGACAAAATGTTCTATTTTTACATGAAATATATTCGCTCCAAAAAGATTCCAGAAGATGTTGACCGTAAATGAGAAGATTGATTACGGAGAAAAAAGAAAGAAGTATTCGTATTCACATATATGAGAATTATATAGGAACAAGAATAATCTTGGATTACCTTTTGAAAAAAATGGTAATATGGTTCTTTTGAGTAATAAGACTATTCCAATACTCGTGGAGAAAGAAACGTAATAAATGCAAAGAAGAGGCGTCGTTCACCCAGTAGCGAAGGGTTTGAACCAAGATTTCTAGATGGATGTGATAGGGTATTAGTACGTCCGACACATAATCTAAATGTGAAAATTTGTCCTCTAAAAAGGAAATATGGAATGAATTGCTCGTAATTTATGAGATTTTGCTATTTCTTTCCTTTCTTAAGGAAGATTAATCTTAGGGAAAAATGGAATTTCCACAATGACTGCAAATCCCTCGAGATAATTTGAGAATAAAAATTCTTGTTTTGCCCACAAAATGGATTTTGGATAGAATCATTAGCTGAAAAAATCAAAAGATTCTGTTTGATACATTCGAGTAATTAAACGTTTCACAATTATTGAACTAGATTTATTGTCATAACCTGCATTTTCGAACAAAATCGATTTATTTAAACCATGATCATGAGCAAGTGCATAAATATACTCTCGAAAAAGAAGTGGGTATAGGAAGTCATGTTGTCTAGATCTATCTAGTTCTAAATATCCTTGAAATTCCTCCATTGGAAATTCGATTTGACTCCAAAAAGAAACAAAAAAGGTAGGGGATTTTTTGGTTATCAAATGATACATAGTGCGATACAGTCAAAACAAGGTATTCTAGTAAGAAAAAAATAGATACCTCGGAGATAGGTAGACTCATGAACGGACTCTCTATCCTCTCTTTTTCAATCGAATTCGTTTATATTAGTTATAGGATAAGAAGATGGATTCGAAATCCTTTATTTTTCATTTCAACCCAATCGCTCTTTTGATTTTGGAAAAAAAATATCTTTATCAATATGCCGCTTCTTCTACACATTTAGGTATAACCTAGAATAGGAAATAGCTAATAGTTAGACTCATTAAAAAAAGAAATGGATAATCATCCACTCACGGAAAAGCCCTTCCCGTACCAGGTACTAATATCTTTTAACGTATAATTAGATCGGGTAATCAGTCAAATTAAGAAATTATGAACAGAAGCTCGTTGCTTTTTCTTTCTTTATACTTTTTTCTTTCTTTATAATTAATTGAGGTCATAGGACTCTATCCATTTATTCATTCGACCCAACTCTGAATTCATTTCATTTTTCTCACTAAGAATTCAAACAAGGTTTTGAACTGATCCAGGATCCAGTAAGAATGAAATATTTTCAGAATTCTCTATTGATACGACATGCTGTTTTTTCAGTCATTCCTTTCAGGATCAGTCGTGGTCTTACAAACTCTACCGAAGGTATGAACGAATCCGTTACTTCATATAAATGTGTAAAAGATGCTAGCCGCACTTAAAGCCGAGTACTCTACCGTTGAGTTAGCAACCCGAAAAAAATTAGGATATGTAGATACAATCGGAATAAAATAAAGAAATTCAATTGCACGATGCAATCAAAACAGCAAACTAGCAATAAAATTCCAATTGATTCTGAAATTATGAATCAAAAAAAATAAACAGATCCAATAAGAATAATCAAATTTTCAGATAAAAAAAAGGCAATTTGGATAGACTGACTCTTCTCGCTTATGTTATCCATTTTTTTTTAACCAAAAAGACTTCTTGTTTGTATCACAACCAATCGAACGAACCCATATATAGATAGATATTTTTTTTGTTGAATGAAGTAAAGTAAAAAAACGAAATCTAAGAAAGAAAATATAAGGAAGATAAATAAATCCATTTCTACACGATCGAATATATTTGTTCAATACACTGTTGTCAATATGAATAATTCGAAAAGAATACAATAAAAAAAAGTATAAATAGAGCAAAAGAAGAGGAGGGGAGTGGGGAAAGTATAGTAGAAAAAAACTTATACTTATACAAAGCTATATATACGAATCACCCACACCCTCTTCTTTTGTATTTCATTAATTGACTTTCCTTTAAATTAAGACGAAATTCTCTAAAAGAAACCCCGCTTTCTTTAAAATATCATAAACAGTTCCTGTAGGTTGAGCACCTTTTCAAGAAAAATAGAATAGCAGGAATATTTAAATACGTTTGATTATTTATCGGATCATAAAAACCCACTTTCCGAAGATCTCTTCCCTTCTCTTCGGGATCGGACATCAATTGCAACGATTCGATAAACGGCTCATTGGGATAGACGTAGATAAACTAGAACCCCCCTAGAAATGTATACGAAGCTTTCTCTTCGTACGGCTCGAGAAATTAGAAGATATGTCTATGTATACAATTCGAATGTCAAATAGATCTAGAAAAGCATTAAATCAAATCAATTAGACTAAGATTATTTAATACTTTTTATTCTTCTTTTTCTTTATCAAAAAAAAATCATTTGTATTCTCAAAACTCAAGTTGAGTAACTCGGAAATATAAAATAGCTCAAAGAAAACCCTTATGTATTTGATTTTTTGAGTGGTCTCTAACCCCTTTTTCTTTGTCTCATTTAGAATATATTTGGACTCCTTGTTCTTGATCTAGTTGTCGAGACAATTAAAAAAAGATATTTCCTTGTTCCAAAATATTTTATCTTGCCTTGAATCATTGGGTTTAGACATTACTTCGGTGATTTTTAATCGTTTCAAAATGGCAAGCAACACGGCCCTTTTTCTGATTTATTTCTATCAAAGAATCATAAACGGTTGATTCCCGCAAGATAGACTTTTGATCAAAAGAGTTTCACTAATTCCAACAAATTTTCCTTGGATTTGAAACTTGCTCGAATTGGATCCTTTCGATTTAGAAATCGAAAATAGACTACACTTACGAAGTTGTTCCAACTTATTAATTGGCACTAACCCTAGATCCTTGCCCTGAGAAATGAATCAATACTTTCTACTCGAGCTACATCACATACTGTTTACACTACAACCCAAGAAAAAAATGAGGTTTCGAGTGGAACAGAACAAAGGATGTCGAGCCAAGAGCAATCTTCATTCCTATATAATAAAAAGGGTGGGTGTAAGAATCCACAACTGATCATGTCCTTCAAGTCGCACGTTGCTTTCTACCACATCGTTTCAAACGAAGTTTTACCATAACATTCCTCTAGTTTGGAACTGATATGTAATTGATTCAATTAGGGAATCATGAATAGTCATTTGTTCGGTCGTTCCATTGGTTTCTAAAGAAGTCTTAGAAAGAATTCAATTTAATCCTCGATTTTCTTTTTATTGGATGAATGCAATATTTTTATTTTATTTATTAATTTCTAAATATTAGGAAGAAAAAGTTCTTTGTATTGAATCTACATTGCATCTTCAAGTAACTTGAGAGGATATATTCAACAATCTTAGACTTCTTTGAATATCAAATACTCATAAGAAATCATTCAATTCAAATAGTTATTGAATTGAAAAAAACCTACCTGGATATCACTATTTGAATAAGGTTTTCCTAAAGATTGCATTTATCATCATAAATAATTCATCTTTGAATTAAACCTCAGTGATTAAAAAAATATAGATAGATAGAAAAGAAATTTATTTTTTTCGTGGAGGAATAAAAAAAAGTTGATGTAAAGGAAGATTTAGGCTCTTTTTCTTTCATTTCATACTGAAAAAGAAAAATCATAAAAAAATTCCTCTATCAGATAGACTGAACAATTGTCATTGGAATGAATTATGAATATTCAGCTAGAATATTTCCAATTAACGGATCCAAAATCTTTTTCAAAAACCAAAAAACGTTATCACTGAAATAGAACGACAATAATACATTAAGCATTTCCTCATTTTACGCGTAGTTTCTTTGACTGGTGGGGGTTCGTTCATATAATTTTATTTAAAGCAAAAGAAAACAATATAGGATGTATGAATTACCCCCTGTATATATTATTACATATATTTACAATTATATATGCGAACCAAATCAAACAGAAATGAAATACCTAAAAATGAGGTTCAAAGAAAATAGAATACGTTATATGTATGTAACTGATTATTTCTTAATCCAATTTTCCAATTTGTACAAGCACAGCTAGTTAAATTGCTATCTTACATTGTTAATTAATTCTTATTATATGGGACGTAAGGCTTTTCAAGTAACTAACTTAAAACTTCAATATGAATATTCAAAGTATAAGGGGATGGACATACGATGAAAAGCGCATTCAACCTCTTTTGCAACCCCTTTTTCTTTATTTCCAATTCTTCGAATCTAGATTCCTAGATCACAACTCGATTCAGTTTCATCTATATGTATCTTAGTTGAATTTAATTTGTGAAAAAATAGGATTTAAAGAAGAATAGAATCATTAAAAATCAGAAACAAGAATCACATAATATCCAATATTTCACTCTTAAAGAGTAGAGAAGGTAGTTCAAAAAACAGAAGGTAGTTCAAAAAGAAAACCTTTCTTTATTGTGATAATAGATATTTCTATCTATGGTTCTATCTATATATAGAATAGGTATTCCCTGACGGAAGGATTCGAACCCGAATAGCGGGACCAAAACCCGTTGCCTTACCACTTGGCCACGCCCCATTTCTTAATTATTCAATACTATCAAAAGAGTAGTATTGTTTTTGGTTGTTCATCCAATTCCAATCGAAAATAAATATCTATGGACTCTATTGTTCCTAGGGTTTTTAATGTGTAGATATACAAATGAAGCTGAATTTATTGATCATTACATATAATTCAATTAAGATATTGTATAAAAGTATGATTTCTTCTATTCTTTGAGAATTGAAGGATTTTTGATTGGGTGAGTTCAAAGAAGGATTTTTTTGGTATCCACTTACCTTTTTTTTTTCATTTTTAAGGGATATCAATTATCAATAACAATAACTCAATCAAAATACAATTATCTCCAAGTCCAAGAAAAAAAAAAATGTTTGTTATGCTTAATATCCTTTAGTTTGATCTGTATCTGTCTTCATTCCACCCTTTATTCAAGTAGTTTTTTTCTTAGCCAAATTGCCTGAGGCCTACGCTTTTTGAATCCAATCGTAGATTTTATGCCAGTAATACCCCTTCTCTTTTTCTCTTAGCCTTTGTTTGGCAAGCTGCTGTAAGTTTTCGATGAGATCTTTAATACTGACCTAGACATGATTTATTCGAAAAAAAAACATGGAACAATGGATAAGATCGGATAAGTCTTACAGCATGAACATGAACCCTCGATTCAAACAATTCTTAGATAGCTGTAAAAAATCTGACTCCCCTCTTTCCTTTTCCTCATTCTCGGATTCTTTTCATTTATTGAAAACCCTTTAGAGTCATTTCAAAATAGGAAAGATTTTTTTTTTTTATGAAAGACTCAACTCTTATTCCAAATGAATTTCTGAAAATTCTTTTTGATTTCAGAGAAACCATTTTGTTTATTGGTGTCAAAATAGGATATGGGGTATAAAAATGGAGAATCTATTCTCTTTTTTTTTTTGAAAAAAAAAGATCTTGAGATTGTGTAATGCTTACTCTCAAACTCTTTGTTTATACAGTAGTGATATTTTTTTGTTTCTCTCTTCATCTTTGGATTCTATCTAATGATCCAGGACGTAATCCTGGACGTGAAGAATAAAAGGCCTTTCTTTACTCTTGCTTAATTTTTCAATGTTCTTACTTAGGATTTTATCTATTTTACTTAGGATTTATCTATTTTTACTTAGGATTTTATCTATTGTACATCCTTATTTATTATATGAAATAAAAAAAAAAACAAAAAATAAGGAAAGGTTTTATGAAAAAAAATAAAATAACAAGTCATCAACGGAACGGAAAGAGAGGGATTCGAACCCTCGGTACGAAAAACTCGTACAACGGATTAGCAATCCGACGCTTTAGTCCACTCAGCCATCTCTCCCAAAAATTGAAAAAGGATAATTACTATCTTACATTACACAAAAAGTAAGGCAGAAAAAAAGCCTTTCTTTTCTTTTTATCTCTCTTTATTTTTTTTTTTACTCTATTAATATACAACTTTAATATATACTACTTTTATAAGCAATCCCATTTAGATAAAAGAAAAGGTTCTAAAGAGAGATTTCTGAATAAAAAAAATAAAAAGCAAGAATACCTCTTTATTCCGAAAGAGCTTTTTTCTTTTCACGGCCTGGCTGGTCAAGTACTAGTCAAGCCATTTTTTGTTCCATTCCAAATCATAGATATAGATAAAATGATTTATTTGAAAACAAAATGCTTATTATTGATTATTGGAACAACAATCAGAAGAAGGGAGATCTTCCATTCCTCTGGATATGGAATTTCATTCTATAGAAACTAAAGTGTCATTTTTTATTATTATTATTCTTTTCTTATTTTTTTTCCTTTACTGGAAAAAAAAAAAAAAAATAAGGAACTGTGGATTGTTGGTAATGCATTCTTATGTCATAACATAAATAGTTTTATCGAGCCCTATCTGTTCTGTCAAAAATCACTCCAGCAAAAGAAAGAACTTGTTCTTTCTTTATTTAAATTTTGAATTAGGAGTGCTCTTTTACTAATCTGATTAGGTTTACTGACAAAACCAAAACAAACACGTCAATGCTATAATTTTCATCATTATTTTGTTTTGGATCCTATCTTGATTACGTCCGATTACCTTTTTTGTTCGACAAAAGTTTCATTTATATACAATAATCGCATTGTAGCGGGTATAGTTTAGTGGTAAAAGTGTGATT
>CM029475.1:34945817-35151955 GCA_017140325.1 Eucalyptus leucophloia subsp. euroa | reverse complement strand
ATTTCTTTCCATGTAACGATTACGTGAAGTCATACACAATAAACCATCATCTACTCAAGCTTTTGCTTGCAAAATTAATTCCACTAGCAATCACGAATCAATTACTGTATGAAAAAATCAGACCTCTATCCAATAGGTGCTGCTAATCAAAGGTTTCCAGGGTGCTTCTACTGAAATAGGCAGGTAAGATCAAGCTTTCGACAAACAACATTGATAAAACAGAATGCATAAAATTGACTACTGAGATTCTACGATTTTCGGACATCCAATGTAAGAAGCAGAAATATACACTGGACCTTCCTTGCACATGATGTATTAATGACATATAGAGAAAATTAGCAACAGGTGCATGAATGTAACGCACTAATTTCCAGCTTTCTGTTCAAAATTCCTTCTAATTCAAAAGCCAAGTCAGAAATATAATCTTAATCACTTAGTCTTATAAAGACAAGGCAGGCATTTCATATACTATGAGGTGAGATAATCTGAAAGAAAGTCGAATTCTTCTCAATGCCATAACTCGCTAGGTTGAGGTCATCCGCAAGCCTTTGTCCCACATAAGCAATATCAGGCAATTTGGCCGGCACAAGAAAGCTTGTTCTTCGCTTCCTTGACCGTGCGAGACACTAATTGTAAGATAGAGCCATCCACAATGTCGTACGAAACTACGGTCTTGTGATCCTCAAGCTGCTTCCCCAATAGACCATATGCCAACTCAGGAGCTGCGCACACATCTTTGCTATGGCCAATGCTTTAACATAAGCACAGTGTACCAAAATTTAACTCCTAATGTGACTCTGCGACCGGACATGTCCACAATAACTGACACATCATCTTTGGGACGGACAACCAAATCAAATGTGGGCTCGTGGGGCAAGTCGAGAGAAGCGAGGTTCTTGTCCTCGGGAACCATCTTTCCCCCGAACATCAGAACAATCTCATCCGACGAAATCCCTTCCTTTGCTTGAATCTTCAATTTAACATCCTGGACGGTATCCTGACTCATCACTTCGACCAGCAAGTTTTTTGGAGTTAACAGGATTTGGACATTTACCGTGATCCTAGCCGAGTCCTAAAAGATGACATGGAGCGTCGGGTGGGATTCCAAAGATGACAAAAAACCGCGAATAGAATCTAACATGAATATATATATATATATAATGAACAAAAGTCGAGAATCTGAGGAAAAACATGACAGTGTTCACAGTTTGTGTTACAAGTAAGAATCTCGAAACCCTAAAGAAAATACTAAGAAATCGAGAATCAGAAAGACGACGAAACGAACATGAGACCCAGAAAGATAGGAGAGACGACCTCTTCTCCATCAGAATTTGGAGGCACAGAGCGTGGCAGTTGAGAAGGCGAATCAGCCATTGGAGCAAAACGATGAAAACAGTCACCTCACTCAAAGGTAACGGCGACGAAAAAAAGGAAGGGTTCTTTTTGTTTTTTTATACGTATCTTGAAACCTAAAATTTATGACAAAAGTGCAATTAAATCGCAAACTTTATAAAAAATATAGCGAAGCCCTAAAATTTATTAAATTTATATGATCAACCCTCCATTAATTCCGTCTAACTTAACTAATAAAAAATGCTAATTGTAGCTCTCTCTTTTAAAATATCTTCCCTCTCTTACGCGATGTTGACTTGGCTGACTCATGAGATAGAAGATTAAATCAATGTCACTTTAGTAAAAATATGACTTTTATATAATTTTGCTTAAATTAATATGAAAAAAAAAATCAGGCAAATTTTTTTATTAAAAAGAAAAGGAGAAACTATGCGAGGAGGGTGGAGCCCTCCCCCAGGAAGACCGCGTGAGTGGGGGAAGGGCCGACGGGATCTCTGGGCTTCAACCATGTACCGCTAACCCTCACCAACGATGCTCTTCACTAGCCAACCCTCCCCATCGCCAGCCTTTCTCGACGAGGGTGGGGTGACGGTGGGAGGTCTAAGCCCTTGCCGTTTGGACTTCCTTCCTCCCTTTTTAATATGATATTTCAATTTTAAATTATTTTTCAAATTTAATTTTAAAATAATTAGATCAAAAAATCATATTTGGATCTAAACACGTTCTTTTAGCCTTGTTCTCCTTCTTTTTGCCATGTGTGAGAGAAAATAATAATAGAAAAAAAAAAGTTATGTTGGCATTTTCCATTAGTCAAACTGAACGGAGTTAAGGAAATGAGTTTGTTCATCAATTTGATAAGTTTTGAAATTCCATTATATTTTTTGTAAATTTTAGGATTAAGTTGCACTTTCTGACAATTTTTAATAATTTACAGTGCACATGTCCCCTTTTTTTTCTGTATTGTGGTTTTTTTTCTTTTGAGAGTGCAGTTTCACAAAACTAACAAAATAAAAAAAAGAAAATATTAGCAGGCCCACTTTTTTCCAAAGTAGGAATTATCGTGAAAGGAAAATAAAAAATTATTTAATTCGTCAATCATCCTCTATCAAAAATTTAGGTGCATTAGATGTGTCAGATTAAAAAAAAAATTAAGCATTGAATTTTAAGTATCGAAAAAAAATAAAAGGATATTCGACAATATGTAAGAACCTCAAGCAGATGGAGATGCAAGGCGCAAAGTGAAAGTCTTTGCAACAACCAACTTGACATAAGGATTGTAGCTCTCACTTAATATTATTAATTTCTTACCATACACAAGGAACTAGGGTTGTTATTGCCCGTTTTTAACAATATGATTTGCAAGGTTTTAATTGCCATAAGTTATTTTTCCTAATTGAATGAATTTAAAAATCCCTTCCTTACTTAACTCCTTAAATGACTTTTCGGTTTAATTGAAACTTTTAATAAGAGTTATCAAACAAAATTATTCTCATCAAGTGTAAAATGGTTAATTTTCAGTGCTTATTTAGATTGTTAGACAGGTGTCATGAGCAATGAAGAGAAATGGTTTTTTCATCAATAAATAACATTATTGGCAATATATATGTGACGATCATTACGAAATTATAAAGATTTTTTTATTTCCTTCCAATCCATTTCAGGTATGTAAATACTAATTTATATTTATCATTTACTTATTGGGATATGAAATAAGTAGAAGTTAGTCATTATGATTCCGATTCCTATTCTAGTTCAAATTCTAATTCTAATTCTAATTTCAATTGCAGATTCTTTACGGAAATATATCATTTATCATACAATTAAATTTAGGCACGTTTATTTAGGCATATATACATTAAACAGAAGCTAAATTTTCTTCCTTTCCTGCCACAATCTTGAATATTATTGAAATTTTAATATAATTATAATAAAAAAATCATGTAAAAATCTTTGCGTCAACATTTATATGTTGTGAAAGGCTTAGTTGCTTGAGATTAAACTATTTGAAATACCGATGCCCCAAGATTTGAAAAAAAGAAGAAGAAGATAAAATCATTCTAAATAGACAACAAGAAACTTAAATTCAGAATTCAACCAATGCCGAGCTCGAAACTTAATCGTGATTTTCTAAAACCTTAAGTTTTCCATTGATTGAAAAAAAAAAAAAAAAAGGCATAACTTCACGTTTTTTCAACACCCGTACAAATTATGGACATTCTGATGTACCTAAAACCGACCGTCGCTTCGCAGAGGAAATGACGAGAAAAGTAGAGGGTCGCCTCAAAGGCTTGCGATGAATTTCGCATATATTCAGCACATCTTGCCTCTTTCCGCTTTCTATTTCAAGTCAGAGTATGAGTTAAGTAGCATGTGGACGCCAACGGTAAGTCGGAGAAATCTATTGCCTATAGGGTATCATGTTAACAATAGAGCAATTAGTATGTAATCGAATCCCCATCCATTTGAAGTCCAGTGATAAGAAAATCACGGAAACACAAATCTGGGAAACTTGATTGAAATCACACCACCTTGATTCAAAGCTTATAACGCAAACAGACATAGATTATCATACTCGTTCTTAAGCGCTTGACAACCGATAATACTTAGAGATCTAAATTCATAAGGGTTGCGCATTTTGAATTGCATGGACAACAAAAGGACCACAAATTGCAAATCGGATTCCCCACGAATGTAAAGCACGTCGCTCGCATCGGATGGGAACCCCCTGCCACCAATGTCCTGAGTTTGGTATGGTCACTGCAGAACCTACTCTTTCAGTGCCTCCACATTTCTGGGCATCACAGAGTTGAATGGTCTAATGATCGGCTCAAAAATAAGCGGTGCGTGACTAGGATGTTACTTAGACATTAACTTATTGAGGCTCCACCGCCTGATGCATTCTAATGATATCCCAAAACCGGTTTCCGTTTCGCATAGAATCGCTTCTTGACAATTCACCTATACAAACAAGGATGCTCCCACTAATAAGGAGGACAATGAAAGAAATAGCTTTGAGGTCATTTCATTAAGCATGATCGTGAAAATAAGCGTAGGGCAGCCGCTAATTTTCCGCATGCTAATGCAGATGAGCAAGTTTCATTCCACTCCGCAACTCTCGTCCCAGCCTGCGGGAGAGAACACAGACCCTTCCATGCAATTGTTCACTAATTTAGCACAAAGAACAATAATCTTGCTCTATGCGCAAACTTGCCACTGCGACAGATATGGAGCAAAGTGGGGCAGCAAGCCAGGACACGTTCTTGTGAAATATTTAAGGACACACAGGACTCACTGAGACGCCTACTATCTACTGGCTTTGGCTCAACTCTGAGCTCACCTTCCAAGCGTGTGGCTGGTGCAATGAAGCATGTGAGGCAGCACAGCAAATCTGCCGCGTCCACTGATGCCCTGACTCAAAAAATCACCGCCCCTTGCCTGACATTCAAGAAGAAACAAGAATTTGGGTCTCCAGGTAGAGTTGCTCTCCAATGATGCCACCTTGGTGTTGAAGCAATTGTAGAGGAGGAAATCGGGGTTTTCTGTTCTTAGCAATCATAAAGCAAACTACTAAATGAAAAAATCAGACCTCCCTCCAAGTTCTCTCCGGTGCTGCAAATCAAAAGTAGAAATTTTCTAGGCCGCTTCTACTGAAATAGGTAGGTCTAAGATCAAGCTTCCAGCAAAGGCATCGATCGAACAGATAACCTGCCAAACAATGTACTGCTAATTCTACGATGTCCAGATGATATTCAATGTAACGAAGCAGAGATATAAACTGTACCTACATGGCACATGACAAACTAATGACATACCAAGAAAATTAGCACATGCTTGTGTCATGGCCAAGATGTTTTTGTAGTTAAAGGGTCATACCTTGTTGTGGAGGACCTCCTACGATCGCTAGGATTCCCAACAAGACTTCTTCCAGAACTTTCCAAGGGTGGGGGATACGGTAATTGAGCCAAATTCTAGAATTTTCCTGTCATAAGTGTCCGTAGTTGGTAAGTTTGGCAGTGCGATCTCATCCGCCGAATGAAAAGCCGATCAATGGATGTAATCAGAGGGTCTCTAGTATAAGAAGGGGTGCCTTCCCCTCATTTGTATCTATCAAGACATTTTAGCAATACAAAGGCTCCTTTCTTTCCAAAGCTTTTCTCTCAAGAAACTTTCTCTCTCTACGATTCAAGTAAAGCGAGCGAGTGTGCGATTGATCGAGCAAGGCTTGGCTTAGGCGATCTAAAAGTGCCTGAGTCGTCGCACGATCACGATCCCAATCGATCAGCCTGTGACACTTGAATGTTAGATACTAATTTCCAGCTTTTTGGTAAAAAATCCTTCTAATTCAAAACCAAGTTAGAACTACTCCAAGTTCTCTCTGGTGTTGCTAATCAAAAGTAGAATTTTTCCGGGGCACTTCTATCGAAATAGCTAGGTCTCACATCAAGCTTCCAACAAAAGACACCAATCAAACAGAATAACCCACAAAACAATGTATTGTTGAGATTCTACCTTGTCAAGATATTCAATGTAAGGAAGTAGCGATACTACCTTCATCGCACAAGATGTACTAATGACATGCCAAGAAAATTAGCATTGGGGGCATGAATGTCGGATACTAATTTCCAGCTTTGTGTTCAGAATTCCTTCTAATACAAAAGCCAAGTCAGAACATGTTCACTAGTCAGTACTTACAAACTAAAGGAATATGATTTACGAAGAGGCAACAAAATCCCAAAGGGGGTCGAATTATCCTGGATGCCATAGTTTGCCAAGTCACGGTCATCAGCAAGCCTTTTTCCCGCATAAGCAATACCATGCAATTTAGCCAACGCACTCATCGGCAACTTATCAAGAAGTTTATTCTTCACTTCCTTGATCGTGTCAAACCTGCAAACCTCAAGAGCAACGGTCTTGCCATCCCCGCAATTGACAAATAACTGAAATGGAGCATAAGGAGACACCAATTGTAAGACAAAGCCATCCACGATGTCGTAACAAGCTAAGGTCTTGTGATCCTCAACCTACTCCCAACGATAGACCAAATGAGAGCGCATGACCTGTGCACACATCTTTGCTATGGCCAAAGCTTTGACATGACCCACAAGGAACCAAATCTACAGTCTACCCTGACTATGCGACTGGACATGTCAACAAAGACCGACAAGTGTTCTTTAGGATGTAAAAGCAAATAAAATGTGGGCTCTGGGGGCAAGTTGAGTGAGGCGAGGGTCCAGTCCTCTGCAAGCACCTCTCCACCTAAAAACAGAGCAAAATCATTCGGTAGAATCCCTTCCATGGCTTGAATCATTAGTTTAACATCTTGGACGGTATCTTGATTCCTCGCATCCAATAGCAAGTATTTCTGAGCCGATTGGATATGGACAATTATTGTCATCCTAGCCAAGTCCCGAAGGAGGACACAGATCGTGGCGTGACCAAAGATGCCATTATCAGCGAGTCTTCTCCCTCCTTCGAGAGGCTTCCCTCCAAAAAACAGCTGCTTACTATACTCATCATTGATTTTCTCCTTATCCTCAATGAATGCCTTAATATGCTCCACGATTGAGTTTCTATTAGCTGGTCAGTTTTTGGAGATCTCCAGGGCCAAAATCACCTACCTCATAGAACTGGAATTCCATATCATAGAGCCTTAGAACTTATTTTTCCAGATAAATCTAAGCACTGGCTAGAAACTGATATTCATTTACCAATATCACAAACGGAATAGAAACCAAAAACCAGGAGGAAAAAAAGAGAAGAAAATCTTGATCACATTGATCTTCCATAATCAAACAAAATGGGGAAAACACGATGCGTCCTCGCAAACAAGAATCTCGAAACCCTAATGAAAATGCTAAGAAATCGAGAACCAAGCGGAACAACTTTAGACACCGGATACAGATATAGGGGGAGAGAGACAGAGAGAACCTATACTTCGTCCCACCTCGGATGCACGGAGCGTTGAAGTTGAGATGAGGATGAGGAAGCAGCATGAACACCTTGGGGCGCAACCCTACTGTCATCATCAAACTCCTCTTTCTAAGCGAAAATCGTGGTGGATAGACTGGATGTTCTACAAGATGTAGCAGTGGAATTCAAACTGTTATCATCGAAGAGAAAGATGCAATGCTCACGAGAAAACATGCTAATGATGGATTGAGATCCAACAGCAACCAAGTGCAGAGAGATGGAGAGAGAAATCCCTCTATGCTAGAAAGGGGCGTGCGAATGGAAGACGGAGAGAGAGAGTCAGATGAACAGAGGGAAATTGAGTCTTGAGTCAAGTCGGTGCATTTTTTTTAATATTTAAATCGCTGCAATAATGACAAGTCTAATTGCCATTGGACCGTGGAAGTTTTTTTTTTTTTGGTCTAATATGGTGCTTTCATTCATTCATAAAAAATGAGGATTACAAGAAAACGATAGATAAGTTTGCGAACATAAAATTTCCGAGAGGGGTAGGGGAGGAAAAGATATCCAATTTGGAGGGAGAGTTTTGGTTTAATGAGCCTTGGCGAGTCAATCTGCGGCCTTGTTGGCCTCTTGAGAGCAATAGGCCGGTGTTATTTAGTCGAGTTAGGCTAATATTCATTTACATTGCTCTATCATATCCTTCACATTCCAAGGGTCTTCAGCCCAACTCATGATACTTTCCACCAAAGTCAAATTATATGTTTCACACTCCAGCTTCTCATTTTGTATTTGCTCTGTTCCAACTGTTCCCACGTGCTCCTCCTTTTTCAGCCTCAAATACGCTAGAGTTTGGGCTTGTACAAAGGATGATGCATGAAGCTCTCGCATGAAGCCGTCGATGACTATACCAGCCTAATCTCACAAGATTCCAAGGCCTAGTAATTCTTCTTGCACCCATGAGCAATCAATGTTTAATTTCATTGATCCTCTCCTCAGGGACGTCCACTTGATCGATAAGTTCAGATTTGTGGGTTTCTTCGCTCCATTTTTCCTTTGCAATTTGCTGAAGTTCTTTACTTGTGCTTCCGCTATGTCAATGATGGAGTACGGATCTAGTGGCTTGGCTCGAAATATGAAGTTGTTGCGAGCTTTCCATACTAACCAAAGCACCACCATGACCAGCTCATTCTCAAGTAAGTCTTTGCTCCATTCGAACCTCTCCGATAGCCACTTATTGAACCTATAAATAGTATAGGGATTGCAGCTTAGGTTGATTCGTGGGTCTATCCATATGTGTTTTGTCCACTTGCAAAGCAAAAATAGGTGCTTGGTTGTCTCCGGATGGGTGTTGCAAAGCGAAAGATCGGGTCAGATAACACCTTCCTTTTGTATAGGTTCTCTCTTGTTAGTATAGCATCTTGACAGATGCTCCAAATGAAAGTTCGCATTTTCAAGGGATAGTTAAATTTTATATCTTAGTCCATAGGTTTCTAGAAGGCTGGAATGAACTTGATGCTCTATTTGGTTATGTTTTTGTGGTCCGAGAACAAGCTATATTATAGCCTCTCTTTATTGTGTACATTCCCATCTGTTGCCTGTCCATACTAGATTATCTACCTTTAGGGTAGAGCTTATTGGGATAGCAAGGATTTCATTAGCTAGACAATCTTCAAAAAGGTTTTGAATCTCTATTTCTTTCCATCCTCGATTTTCTTCATTAATAAGCTCAGCCATCATTACAAGGTCATCTTTATTTGCCGGACTGCCAATCACACCTTATGTGAGCCATTTGTCCTCTCGTATTTGGATTAATTTTCCATCATCCACCCTTCATTCTACCCCCAATTCTATGGCCTCTCTCCCTACTAAAATGCTTTACCAACCCCATGATGGGTGTTGCCTTTTTCTAGCCTTCCACAAGTCTCCATTTGGGAAGTAGACACCTTTTAGAATCCTACTCCATAGAGCTGAAGGGGACTAAGATAACGCCAAGCTTGCTTACCTAGCATTACTTTGTTGAAATTTATCAAGTCTTTGAAGCCAAGCCCCCCTTCAGCCTTTCTAGTTTTCATTACTTCCCACTTTTTCCAATGCAATCCTCTCCTTGAATCATTTTGTTTCCACCAGAAAGAGGCGATTCTCTTTCAATAGCATTGCATATCGAGATGTGTATTTTAAATATTGACATCGCATATTGAGGAAGGGCTTGTACTACACTTTTTATCAGGGTTTATTTGCCTGCTTTGGATAGTAGCTTCTCTTTCCAACCCTCAAGCTTCATGTTTACTCTAGCTAAGATCCAAGTGAACATCTATTTTTTTGACTAGCCCCAATCTATCGGAATGCCGAGATATTTCCCTATCTTGTCTATGATCGGTACTCCGAGCTCTTGAGCCATATTCAGATCAAGTGGTAGTTTCTTCTCAAGTGGAGTTAGAGGGGGATGGTTCAAGCATTGGACGCACTTGGCTAGTCTTGACCACACAGGACGGTAGCATAGCTGGTTGTTCCACATAGGAAGCTTGTTTGCTAGCAACGTCCTTTTTCCCATGGAACTGGGGCGCCAGTTGGATCCTGCATCTTTCGGAAAAACAGTTAGGACTTATCCCAAAAAGTTATGAGAGCAATCAGAGCATAAATCAAGTAAAAGGATAACTAAACACCAAAGTGCTGTTGAGTTAGAGTTATCCTTTTGAGTCATTCTGTCCAGCAAAACCTAATAATCATCCACTCACTATGTTCCTCATAAAATAGCTCTAAATATATTGGCGTACTTGACAAATCTAACAAACAAATTTTCATAAAACCAGAAGAATGTAGACAAGACTGTATGACATACCCTAGCACAAGGAAAGTGAAAGCCTAATTGTCTTCTCCAAGATAGATCTCTATGGACTTCAGGCTTCGGCTCACCTCTGTGCTCACCTTCCAAGCGAGGGCCCAGGGCAATGAAGCATGTGAGGCGGCACTGCAAATCAGCCATGTCCATTGATGCTCTGACTCAAAAATCATCACCCTTCACCCGACATTCAAGAAGAAACCAGAATTTTGGCAGGTAGATTTGTGGCTCTTGGGGTTAAAGGCAGTTTCAAGCAACATTTGCAACTCCTATCAACAAGTCGGTCAGGCAAACTAGCAAACCCATTCTTCATGGGAAAAGAACTGATAAAGTAACAATAACCTACCATCTCCGACGTCTTACGATTATAGTCATGGGTACATTTCTTTCCATGTAACGATTACATGAAGTCAAACACAAGAAAACCATCAACTGCTCAAGCTTTTGCTTACATATATTAATTCCACTAGCAATCATGAATCAACTACTATATGAAAAAATCAGACCTCTATCCAAGTTCACTTAGCTGGTGCTAATCAAAAGTAGAATTTTTCTAGGGTGCTTCTACTGAAATAGGTAGGTCTAAAATCAAGCTTTCGGCAAACAACATTGATCAAATATAATGCTTAAAATTGACTACTGAGATTCTACAATTTTTTAGATATCCAATGTAAGAAACAGAGATATACACTGGACCTTCTTTGCACATGATGTATTAATGACATATAAAGAAAATTAACATTAGGTGCATAAATGTAACACACTAATTTCCAGCTTTCTGTTCAAAATTCCTTCTAATTCAAAAGCCAAGTTAGAACTATAATTCGAATCACTCAGTTTTAGAAACTCAAGGCATTTCATATACTATGAGGTGAGATAATTTGAAAGAGAGTCGAATTCTCCTCGATGCCATAACTCGCCAAGTTGAGGTCATCCGCAAGCCTTTGTCCCACATAAGCAATATCAGCCAATTTGGCTGGCACAAGAAAGCTTGTTCTTCACTTCCTTGATCGTGCGAGACAACAATTGTAAGATAGAGCCATCCACAATGTCGTAAGAAACTAAGGTCTTGTGATCCTTAGGCTGCTTCCTTTGATAGACCATATGCAAACTCATGACCTATGCACACATCTTGGCTATGGCCAAAGCTTTAACATGAGCTAGAGTGTACCAAAATTTAGCTCCAATTTTGTGACCGGACATGTCCACAATATTTAACACATCATCTTTGGGATGGAAAATCAAACCAAATGTAGTCTCTTGCAGCAAGTCGAGTGAGGCAAGGTTCTTGTCCGATGCAAGTACCTTTCCCCCAAAAATTAGATCAAACTCATCATGCAGAATCCCTTCTATCTTCAATTTAACATCCTGGACAGTATCCTGATTCATCACTTTGACCAGCAAGATTTTTGGAGTCAATAAGATTTGGACATTTACCGTCATCCTAGCCGAGTCATGAAGGATGACATAGAGAGTCCAAAGATGGCAACAAACTGTAAATAGAATCAACATGAATATATATAATGAATGAAGTCAAAAAAAAGAAAAAAAAAAAAAAGAACGGGTATCTGCTTGAAACTTGACCTTCACAAGTCTATTACAAAACCTCTGAACTTTTTTAAAAAATAAACCAATGGATTGAAACTATATCTTAAATGGAACAGCAATCCATAAACTGAAAAAAAAAAAAAAAAAAAATCCGTGATCGCACTGATTTTCCAATTTCAACTACGATGGGGAAACATTATAGTGTTCCCACTTTTTATTACAGGCAAAAACCTCGAAACCCTAAATCGAGAATCAGAAAAACGACAAACCAACATGAGACCCAAAGAGAGAGGAGAGAGGGGAGAGGACCTCTTCATTGGCCGAAAACTCTTCGCTGTCAGCATTTGGAGGCCCGGAGCGTGGAAGTTGTGAAGGCGAGCCAGCCACTGGAGCTGGAAACGAAAGTCCTTCCCCTATCCTCACTTAATAGTAACGGCGACATATAAAAGTTTTTTTTCTTCAAATACATGTCTTGAAAACCTAAAACTTGTGATTTAAGTACAATTAAATTTTAAAATGTACGAAAAATGTAAGGAAATCCTAAAACTTGTTAAATTTATACAATTGATTCCCTTTATTAACTCTATCCAATTTGACTAATGAAAAATGTTGATTGTGACTCTTTTTTAAATTTTAAATAGTAACAATGACAAATAACTTTTTTTTTTTTCATATACATGTCTTGAAAACCCTAAAACTTGGGATAAAAAGTACAATTAAATTTTAAAGTTTACGAAAAAAGTAACGAAATCCTAAAACTTGTTAAATTTATACAATTGATTCCCTTTAACTCTATCCAACTTGACTAATGAAAAATATTGATTGTGACTCTTTTTTGCAAATAGTTTCCTCTCTTACGTGATGTTGACATGGCTAAATCATGAATTAGAAGATTAAATCTATGTCGTGTTGGTACAAATATGATTTTTTATTTAATTTGATATTAAAAATAAGGTATTTTTTTAATAAAAAAGAAAAGGAGAAACTATCCAGGTAGGGCTAGAGCCCTTGCCGGGAAGGCCGAGGAGGGTAGGGGATGGCCGATATACGCACGCAAGGACCATTGACCCTCATTGATGATGGCTCCTAGCCGGCCAACCCCCACCATCACCAGCCCTTCCCAACGAGGGTGGGGCGGTGAAGGCCTGTCTAGGCCCTTGCTGTTTTGACTTCCTTCCTCCTTTTTTAATATGATATTTTAAATTTAATTTATTTTTCAAATTGAATTCTAAAAAATTAGATCAAAAAATCATATTTGGATCTAAATGACATCGTTTTAGCCTTATTTTTCTTTTTTTAGCCACGTCAGTGCCACATATGAGAGAGAAAGTAATAATAAGAAAAGTAATGTTTCCATTATTCATTAGCCAAATTGAACCAAATTAAGGGAATTACTTGATTATGCTAATTTGAAAAGTTTTGAGGTTATATTGCACTTTTTATAAAATTTAGGACTAACTTGCACTTTCTAATAAGTTTTAAAACTCATATGGTGTGCATATCCCCTTTTTTTGTCAGAAAATATAAGGCCTTCATTTGTACCATGTTTTTTTTTTCCTTTTCAGAGAGTTGTTTCACAAAACTAAGAAAATAAAAAGAAAATTTCAGCAGGGCCACTTTTTTCCAAAGTGGTAATTATCGCAAAAAGAAAATTATTAATTATTTAATTTGTCTCAATTGATCCTCTTGCTGCCAAAATATTAGGTGTGTAAGATGTGCCGGACCAAAAAAAAATTGAGTATTGAATTTTCAGTGCCGAAAATAGAAATAGAAGGTTCTTCAATAATATGTAAAAACATCGAACAGATGAAGATGCAAAGTGTAAAGAGAAAGTCTTTTGAGCAACTAACTTGACATAAGGATTGTAGCTCTCACTTAATGTTATTAATTTCTTAGGGTCATTATTTATAGGTTTTAACAAGATGATTGGCAAGGTTTCAATTACCATAATTTTTTTTAATTGAATGAATTTAAAAACCCCTTCGTTTTTTTTGTCATAAAAAAATTAGACTTTATGGTTTAATTGAGACTTTTAAGTCAATTTTAGTAAGAGTTGTCAAACAAAATTATTCCCATCAAGTGCAAAATGGTTAACTTTCAGCACTAATTTAGATTGTCAGACAAGTGTCACAAGCAGTTAAAAAAAAAAAAAAGATTTTATCGTTGAAGAATAACATTATTGTTCATGTGTGTGTGTGTGTGTGTGACGATAATTACGAAATTATACGGATTTTTTTGTTCCAATAAATTTTACTTATGTAAATACTAATTTATATTTATCATTTACTTATGGAAAATGTAGAAGTTAGTTATTATGATTCTGATCTTAATTCCGATTCCTATTTTAGTTCAAATTCTAATTCTAATTCTAATTTCAATTGCAGATTTTTACAGTAATCTATCATTTATCATGGAATCAAATATAATCCGTGTTTATTTTGGCATTTTTAAACAGAAGCTAAATTTTCTTTCCTTCCTACCAAAATCTTAAATATTATTTAAATTTTAAAATAATTATGAAAAAATTATGTAAACGTTTGCGTCAACTTTTCATATGTTGTGAAAGTCTTAGTTGCTTGAGGTTAAACAATTTGAAATGCCAACGTCCCGAGATTTGAAAAGAAAAAGAAAAGAAAAAGAAAAAGAAAAAATCACTCCAAATAGACAACAAGTACCTTAAGTTTAGAATTCAACCAACGCCGAGCTTGAAACTTAATCGTGACTTTCTAAAACCTGAAGTTCTCCTTTGATTAAAAAAAAAGAACCTAAATTCCCGATTTTTCAACACCCGTATAAAATATGTACATTCTACTGCACCTAGAACCGACCGTCGCAGAGGAAATGACGACAAAGTACAGGCTCTGCCTCAAAGGCATGAGATGTATTTCGCATATATTCGGTACGTCTTGACTCTGCTTGCTTTCCATTTCGAGTCTGAGTTAAGTAGCATGTCGGCGCCAATGATAAATCGGAGAAATTTATCACCGGCTGGGTATAAAGTTAGCAGTAGAGCAATTAGTATTTGAATCCTCATCTATTTGAAGTCCCGTGACAAGAAAATTACTGTCACATAAATCTAGAAATTTGATTGAAATCGCACCACCTTAATTCAAAGCATTTAGCCCAAACAAACATAGATTATCATGCCTGTTCTCAAGCGCTTGACAACCGATGATACTTGCAGACTTAAATTCATAAGAGTTCCGTATTTTGAATTGCACAGACAACAAAAGGACCACAAATTGCAAATTGGGTTTCCCACAAATGTAAAGCACGCTGCTCGCATCGGATGAGAACGTGCCTCTGCCAATGCCCTGAGTTTGGTATGGTCACTGCTTAACCTCCTCTTTCTATGAAGGCCCAAGTGGCAGTGCACGGGGAGGAGGGATGGTGGTGCGTCCGTGCCTCACACCTCACGCCTCGAATATGCACAGAGAGGGAGCGCATGTTCCACGTTACTTAGGAAGAGAGTTCTAAACTAACTTTTAAGATTCAAGGTTCTTTATTTGTACACATATGTTTTTCAGGCAAAGCTCAAAGGAACAAATAAAATGATTTGATTCCCAACTAAACTAAACATGCCTATGGGTTGAGATAAAATGATTAGAAAAATCAAAGTGGAACCTAGATCTACTAGAATGGGCACACGGATAAGGGAACACTAAATCAATCGAACCATGATACATTCTCGCAAATAAGGGGACATTAGATCAATCGACACATGACACATTGACATGTTGCTCATGGGTAAACATGTTATGGTTGAGCTCGAACCACAATACATTCTCACAAATAAAGGAACATTAGGTAAATCGACGCATGACACATTCACACATTACTCATGGGTAAACATGTTATGGTTGAGATTGCATGACACATTGACACATTGTTCATGGGTAAACATGTTATGGTTGAGATCAAAGCTCTCAAGTAGCAATCAAGAAATGCAAAGAGAAAAATCAAGGTAGAAGCCTTAGCTTTGCTAAAAGGGGCGTGTCTTACAAGTAAATGGAGCGTGAGAGACCGTAGATTCCATAATCAACTAGTCTTTTTTTTTTTTTTTCCATCTTCCAGACAATTGCCTCAAGAAAAAAAAAAGGTTGATTATGTTCATCATCGATTTGTTCCTTGTCCTAAATTAATGCTTTGATATGCTCCAGTTTCTATTAGCTTTCATGGTCTCTCCAAGACTAGAATCACCTATGGCACCAAAACTAGATGAAGTCTATCACAAAGCCTTTGAATTTTTTTTTTCCAAATAAATTTAAACATTGGCTTGAAACTAGATCTTCACCAAGCAATATCTTAAATGGAACGGCAACAAAAAAGAATAAAATAATTCTCAATCGCACTAATTTTCCAATTACAACAAGATGGGGAAAAACAAGAATGAGATCCCACCGAGAGAGAGCCTCTTCTTTGGTCAAACTCTCTTCACTGTCAGAATTTGAAGGCACGGAGCGTGGAAGTTTAGATGAGGAAGTAGCTGGTAAAGCTTTGAGCACAACCGTACCATCAAACTATTGTTTGTCCGTAAAAGTCTTAGTGGATTGACTTGAAGTTCTACGAAATGTAGTAGTGGAATTCAAACTAATATATTACGGTTTGGGAAGTGACACGATCCAGAGGATTTTTTTAATGAAGCCATGATCAAGTGACCCTTCAAATCGATACAGTAACTATATGATCTTATAATAAATGCAAGTAGCTAGGTAGATAGAGAGATATAATATCTACCATCAAATTGAGGAGAGATATATGGCTACAATTGAGCTTGTACTTATATATAGGGGCTTCCTTTATTTGTATTTGCCTTACAAGAAATAAAATCTTTCTAGAGTTTCTCTTTGATCCTTGTGAGTGTGACTAACTAGAGCCACATGAGTAATGGGACACTAGATCAATTGACCCAACTAAAAATGTTTATGGGTTGAGATAAAATGATTAGAAAAATCAAAGTGGAAACTTAGCTTTACTTAAAAGGATCGCACGAATGAGGGAACACTAGATCAATCAACTCATGACACATTCACACAAATAAAGGAACATTAGATTAATCGATCCATGACACATTGACACATCACTCATGGGTAAACATGTTATGGGTTGAGGTCAAAACCCACGAGCAGCAACAAAGAAATGCAAAGAGAAAAATCAAAGTAGAAGCCCTAGCTCTAGTCTTACAATGGAGCGTGGGTGACGGAGAATAATCAAAGTAGAAGCCCTAACTCTAGTGTTACAAGTGAATGGAGCATGGGTGACCGTGGATTTCATAATCAACTAGTCTTTCTTTCCCATCTTCGAGACGATTGCCTCCAAAAGAAAAGCTGCTGACCATATGTTCATCGATTTGCTCTCTGTCCTAAATCAATGATCTGATATGCTCCAAATTTATATGAGCTTTTAGGACCAGTGACTTGGTGATTTTGAAGTTTAGTTCACCAATGCCACCTAAAAACACGTGTTCCAAAGATGACAACAAATCGCAAATAGAATCAACATCTTTATAATGAACAAACTCAAAAAAAGCTAGGGTATTTGTTTTGAACAGTGATAACTCTATAAAAATAGAGTTATTTTACCTATTTTATGCAACAATTAATGCAATATCTACGAGAAAATATTTGGATTTCCTTTTGATTATTTGAATTTTCCTTGTTTATGCAGAATAATGAGATATAAAGAGGATAAGGAAAAGAATGGCAATTATTAGAAATTCAAATAAAATAAAAAAAGTAGTGAAAGATGAATATCAAATTAGGAAATTCTTGATTTTGTTCCATAATGTTATCTGTAAACATTGGGAGATAGATATTTTGGATCTCCTATAAATAGGAGAACACAGAGAGAGCAGTGAGCTTTTTTTGTTAGATCGTTTTTTATTCTTCTTAGAGTTTTTAAAGTATTTTGAAAAGAAGACAAAAGTGGTGAAAATTTTTGTCATTTGATTCAATTTTTTCTTCTACCATGTTCTAATTTTCTTTTGTTAGGGCTATGATATAGCCTAACCATAATGATGTGAATTTCTTGATTTTTATGTTTTATAATTGATTTCATTTATGTGAGTTATATATTATTGTGCTTAATGTTTCTGAGTGATTGGCCATCTAATGTGCTGTTTGAGACTGAAAAGTGATAATATGCAATTGCTCATTATAGTATATAACCATGAATTAAACGTTAATAGAGATATACTGCATTATTTGTGTAGCTTTCGGTGATAAGATGATCCAAAAGATTTATTGTAAGCCGGAAATATTCATAGTTTTTAATGCACTCATGTTTATTTTAATTCACATAGAGATATAATAGATTAATAAGCAGAGTAGGTTTGCTATACCTAGAGATAAGATAGTAAATAGATTAGAAAATTCTGCTATCACATGTTTGATATCGTTCTTGTACCTACAATAATCTGAAATTGATATCTAGTGGTTATGATGAAATCGGATGCTCTAACATATTTATTTGATTGATTTATCACATTTAGTCTACAAATTTCGTTTTTAATTTATTCTTAATTATATTTTGATATGTTAGATAAATTTTAGAATTAATCCATTTTAGTATTTAATTGATTTATTAATCATCGATTTTCGTGGGACGATACTTTTTCTCATCATTATATTACTTTTTTGACACGTGCACTTGTATTTAGAATTTTACGAACAAACAGCAAGTAATCAAAACAAGATCTTACGAGTCTATCGTAAAGCCTTTGAACTTTTTTTCCAAATAAATTTAATGGATTATCAATAAGCCTATAATTGATTCTTCCGACGTCAATGGCCAAGCTGTTAATGGGGATGGGCTGTAAATTTGTTGGCAATATGTCTATGCTGGTTCAAATCCAGCTCGGCCCAAGAATTCGCTGATCCACCATGAAATGATATAGCCATTTGTTCTTCATTAAGAATTTTAGCTATGAAACGAAATAATAGAAAAAAAAAAGGTGCAATTTTCTGATATACCCCATCGCTTTATTTGCTCTGTTGGCTAGAAACTAGATCTTCTTCACCAAGCAATACCTTAAATAGGATGGCAACCCAGAAAAAGAAAAATTCCTGATCACATTGATTTTCCAATATCAACAGTGTTATAAGCAAGAATCTCGAAACACTAATGAAAATACTAAAAATTGAGAAGGAAAAGAACAACGAAACAAACATGATACCCACACAGAGAGAGAAAGAGAGAGAGAGGACCTCTTCTTTGGTCAAACTCTCTTCTTCGTTAGAATTTGGAGGCATGGGATGTGGAAGTTGAGAAGGCAAACCAGCCATCAGAGAAAAGCGATGAAAACACGTTCGTCTCCCTCTCCTTCCTTAAATAGTAACGACAACAAAATAAAAGGCATACTTACATTGAAAACCTTAAAATTGGAGTAAAAGTGTAAATAAATTCAAAAACTTATAAAAAAAAATACAATTAAGTTATTAAAACTTGTAAAATTTATACAATCGAGTCCCTCCTTAACTTTGTCTAACTTGGCTGACGAAAAGTATTGACTATGACTTTTTTATTTTCCTCTCTACATAGTGATGGCATGCCTAAATCATGATAAATAAGAATAAACTGACGTCGGTTTGGTATAAATATGTCTTTAATGTAAATTTTATTTAAATTAAATTTAAAAAATAGGGTAATTTTTTTTTTTTTTAGGTTTGCAGCCCTCACTGCTATAGCCATACCCTCGCTAGAGGAGGGTAGGGAATTGCCGACAAGGTTGTTGGGCTTTGGCAAGGCCCGTGGCCGGCCATTCCCCCACTATTGCCAGCCCTTCCCAACTAGGGTGGGGCGGTGGCAGCAGTCAGGGCCTTTGTCGTTTTGACTTCCTTCCTCCTTTTTTAATATAATTTTTCAAAATTAAATTATTTGTTAAATTAAATTTAATAAATAATTAGATTAAAAATCATGACGTCGTTTTAACCTTATTCTTATTGTTTTGGCCACATTAGTGTCATGTATGAGAGAGAAAATAATTTTAAAAAAAGTCATATCATCATTTATGTTAGTAAAATTGGACAAAGTCAATGGAAGGGCTTGATTACACCAAATTAACAATTTTTAAGACTTCTTTGCACTTTTATAAATTTTACGATTAAATTGCACTTTCTGACAAGTTTTAAAATTTTATACAAATCCCCTTTTTTTCAGAAAATAAAAGGCCTTCATTTGTACTATATTTTCCCTTTTTAGAGAGTTGTTTCATAAAACTAAGAAAATTTAAAAAAAAATATCAACAAGGCCACTTTTTTCCAAACTGGTAGTTATTGCAAAAGGAAAATTAAAATTATTCAATTCGTCTCAGTTGATCCTCTAGCTGAGAAAGTATTAGGTGCATTAAATGTGCCAAACCCCAATTTTTTTTTTTTTAAATTAGGTATTGAATTTTAAGTACCAAAAACCGAAATAAAAGATTCTTCAATAATGTGTAAAAACTCAAACACCTGAACATCAAGGTGTAAAGAGAAAGTCTTCATAAGGATTGTAGCTCTTAGTTAATTTTATTAATTTCTTTCCATACACATGGAACTAGGGCCATCATTGATAGGTTTTAACAAGATGATTGGTAAGGTTGTAATTACCATATATTATCTTGTTTCTAATTGAGTGAATATAAAAACCCTTCCTTACTTAGCTCGTCAAATGAATGTTTTGGTTTAATTAAAACTTTTATGTCAATCTTACCTCTTTGTATGTGCATAGTTCGAATCTGTTATGTGTTGGGGAGAACCGGTAACAATTCACTAAGAAGAATTTATGTGAAGGGGAGAACTGGATAACAATTTATCAAAAACTAACCTAATGCAAGATCAATCTTTTTTTTCCTAAAGTAAACCGGCCAAAATTGACTTAGCCCCAGCAACAACTAGCATTATGTTCTAATAATACAACCTCAAAATAAGTATATATAATGCTGAAATTTACATGGAAAACATAATATAAAAAAAAATCACAGACTGCCAATAAATTTTCACAAATCACCAAGACTAGCATGATACATAAAGTTTTTAGCTCAAAAACTTGCATTAATAACTTAAAAATAGTAGGATATATAAAGATTTTTATCTAGTCAGACATTACAAGTTAACATCAACAATACAATAATATTTCATCACTACAAAAGTAGATTAACACAAATGGAGCAAAAAAATCTAACCACAATTAGAAATTACGGGAGATAACTTAGAGAATGTTTTTAAAGAACGAAATCAATCAATTTATAGGTCTTGATCTCACGAATAACACATTGAAATTCGAGCCAATTTTGAAAATGGTCGACAGTTGAATCATCGCCCAAGCATCTCTTTCTCTGTCCTACATTTTTACTCCACGAACAGCCCCACTCTTTTCTCCTTTACTTTTCGACTTCTTTCGACTTCCCTTTTCTTTTTATTACATGTTAGCTGGGCCCCGGAAAGAAGCGGGCCCAGCCAAAATTATGCACGATGAAACGAGTCAAAATGCAGAACAAATGGAGCTGGTAACTCCGTGGACAAGGGGATGGGCTTAAGTACGATCCTCTGACGGCGCCTAGATGAAGTCGCACAAAACTCATCACAAGAAACAATATTATATATTAAATTTATAATAAAATTGAATCAAAGTCGAATATATAAATAAAAATAATATTAAATTAAAAATTAAAATTTTATTTTTTATTAATTTAAATGTCTTGTATTAGAATTCAAATATTATTTATGTTGAAATATAAATCCAATTTTGCTAATTTAATAAATTTATTATTCATGAAAAATAACTTTTCCTATTATAAATATAAAAAAATTTATCTACCTTTATCCTACCTCTTCATGATATATTTTTATTTGACCTATATTCTCCTTATATCTAACTTTGTCATGTCTAGAGTAGATACAAAACGCAGAATATGATAAATTCTATTATATCCCGAATTTTATCCCGACTTCCAAATGTAATTTTTGTTTTATGATGATACGAGCTTTCATTGAATAATTGAAGAGTTAGATGCCAGCATGTTCGCATGTATCCTCAATGCTTTGTCCGGAGTTTTAGACCGTATCACATAATGTGAACGCGTTTTCTTTTGAAGTCTCCCCAATCCCCCCAGCTCACTTCAACAGTTGACCGATTGAATAAAATTTGTTTCCCAACGAGGAAAGAGAAGAGCTCCGAGTGTGAGCTCATCTTAGGTTAGGACAAATCGAGCTCTGCCCTCGTTGACTACATCGTTATTTAATCCTATAATGTCGTTATTTTCGCCATTGTATTGGGGATGATGATCGGTCTGGAAAGATCGGTGCGTTGTTTAGATTATATGCTCTGGCTTCACCTTCAAATGAAGCCTCACGAAAGTCAACAAATCGTTGTGGCCGAAACTTGAGCATCAAGAACTGATCTTGTTTTGAGACCATGGACAGCATAATATAATCGTCACTGCATGCCTCAAAACTCAATTTTTACATCATCTCTCTCTCTCTCTCTCTCTCTCTCTCTCTCTCTCTCTCTCGCCATAGCCATCTATTCGGAATCGAAGGGCCTGTTGCGCCACTTCCTTCTCTTTTTGTCCTTCTTGATGTTGCTTCGATAAGGCTATTCTCTTTCCTTCAACATATCTCGGTTTGACCCGCAGGCCACGGACGTGGTCTATGAAGGTGACATGAGGCCAAACAAGAAGTTAGCCCCATCTTCCTCATCCTTCTCAGACTTTCATGTGCCAAATGCTATTAAGATTAACTATCTTTATGAAGTGTCTCTTAATGATGAAACCAAGATTTCTGAAACTCAACTCCCTCAAACTCCTATTTTATTTTTGCTAAACCTGTCTCATTATTTTCTTCCATTTGCTCTATTCAACATTTTATTCAACAAACTCCTAAAGAAGTAAAAGAATACATAAAGTCCAATGAAGTAAAGTGAATGTTTTTTGAAAAATTCTTAATGTCTCTCTAAAAACACTTTTTCTTCTCCAACCTGATAAAATCCTTTGAGGAATACAACTCAGATAGCTAGAGATGTTATCATTCTAGCACTCTTGAGTGTTTCTATGCTCTAAATTAAAATTTTGAGTAGTTTGTTGTTAAAAGACTATTCCTAAAAGGCTTGAACAAGAAGTTCGCCTATTATGAGAAAGCATACTTGCAAAAAACTAACTTCATTTTCCTTGGTTCTAAGCATATGACCGTTTATTGATATCTAGAACAATCCATAAAGAGAGTATTTTGAAAAGAGTAACATATTGAATACAGTTGTAGATTAGCACTAATCAATTTCTATGTCTTCGTCTCACGAACAATATATTAAAATTTGAGCCAATTTCAAAAATGTTTGACCGTTGAATCATCGCTTGATCTATCCCCACTCCTTGCCGGTGGGGGCTTCGGCTCTCTCTCTCTCTCTCTCTCTCTCTCTCTCTCTCTCCTGGTTTTCAAATCCACGGACAGCCCCACTCTTTTCTCCTTTACTTTTCGACTTTTTTTACTTCTTTTTACCTTTTATTTTACGTTAGCTGGGCCTTGAAAAGAGAAGGACCCAGCCAACGTATTGCACGATGAAACGACTCATAATGAAGAGCAAATGGAGCTGATACTCTGGGGAAGGGGATGAGCTTAAGTACCAGCCTCTGACGGCGCCTAGATGAAGATAGGTACAAAAGTCCTCACAAGAAATAATATTATATATTAAATATAATTATAAAATTGAATCAAAGTCGAATTTATAAATAAAAATAATATTGAATTAACAAATTAAATTTTTATCTTTTATTAATTTAATTGTTTATGTTATAATTCAAATATTAATCATATTGAAATATAAATCCAATTTTGTTAATTTAATAAGTTTTTTATTCCAAACAAATAATTTTCCTATTATAACTATTATAAATTCTATCCATCTTTATCTTATCTCTCCATGTTATATTTTTATCTGGCTTATATCTTTCTTATATCCATTCTATCACATTTTGAATTTTATTGAATACCAAACATAACCTTTGTTATCCTCCCATGCATATGGCTACATTGGTTAAAGCCTGGCCTCCTAACCGCCGGGTTAGGGTTCGACTCTTAGAGTCTGCCACTACTCCAGGAGCAATTTGTGACTTAAGTGGGGGCCTTGGCTAGTGGGTTGTTGGGTTAATTTCCCCCGAGGTATAGTCGGTACTGTGCTTCCGTAAGATGAGTTAGGTCGGATTCTCAGCATAAATAATTAAAAAAAACAACAACAACAACAACGGAACCAATGTTGTATGATGACATGAGCTTTCATGGAATAATTGAAGACTTAGATGCCAGCAAGTTCACGCATCTCGATGCTGTATCCAGAGTTTTAGACCCAATCACACAGCGTGAACACGTTTTCTTTCGAAGTCTCCCCAACCTCCCCGCCTCACTTCAACAGTTGACCGATCGAATTAAATTTGTTTGAGAACGAGGAAAGGGAAGAGCTCCCAGTTTGAGCTCATCTTAGGTTAGGACAAATCGAGCTCTGCCCTCGTTGACTACATCGTTATTTAATCCTATAATGTCGTTATTTTCGCCGTTGTATTGGGAATGATGATCGGTCTGGAAAGATCGGTGCGTTGTTTAGATTATCGGCTTTGGCTTCACCTTCAAATGAAGCCGCACGAAAAGTCAACAAATCGTTGTGGCCGAAACTTGAGCATCAAGGTCTGACCTTGTTTTCAGACCATGGACAGCATAATATAATCGTCGCCGCATGTCTCAAAACTCAATTTTCACATCATCTCTCTCTCTCTCTCTCTCTCTCTCTCTCTCTCTCTCTCTCTCTCTCTCTCTCTATCTCCATGGCCATCTATTCGGAATCGAAGGGCTCGTTGCGCCACTTCCTTCTCTTCTTGTCCTTTCTGGTATCGCTTCGATCAGGCTATTCTCTTTCCTTCAACATATCTCGGTTTGACCCGCAGGCCACGGACGTGGTCTATGAAGGCGACGCGAGGCCGAACGTTGGGACCATCGACTTCACTAGCCTCACTTACTCCTGCCATGTCGGCCGGGCATTTTATGGAGAGAAACTGCGGCTCTGGGATTCCGCCTCTAGGAGGCTCACCGACTTCTCTACTCGCTTCTCCTTCGCCATCGACACGCGGAACCAGTCGGGGTATGGGGCGGGCTTGGCCTTCTTCCTTGCCCCGGTCGGGTTCCAAATCCCGGTCAATTCGGTTGGTGGCTTCTTAGGCCTGTTCAACACCACGTACAGTGACTCGCCCTCAAATCAAATTGTCGCGGTCGAGTTTGACCCCTTTGCTAATCCCGAATGGGATCCTCCAAATGAGCACGTCGGGATCAACATCAACTCCATCGCCTCGGCTGTGACCACCCCTTGGAACGCTAGCTTCCACAGCGCTGACACCGCCGACGTGTGGATTGTGTACAACTCCGAGACCAAGAACTTGAGCGTTTCTTGGAGCTATCAGACTACGCCGAACCCACAAGAGAACACAAGTATTTCGTATCAGATTGATCTCACCACTATCTTGCCCGAGGAGGTGATGATCGGTTTCTCAGCTGCGACTGGCTATTACATTGAACGTCACCAGGTTGAATCTTGGTCCTTCAGTTCAAACCTCGAAGTCAAGCAACAGCAAGGAAATGCAAGAAGGACAAAGTTGGTTGTCGGCTTAGCAGTTCCGCTGGGGGTCCTACTCTGCGGCATCGCAGCAGTATCGGCAATCCTCTGGAGGAGGAGGAGGAGGAGGCAGGAGAGGAGCGAGAGATTGGAGACGGCAAACATAACGTCCATAAATGACGAGCTTGAGAGAGGCGCCGGGCCACGGAGGTTTTCATACATGGACCTCGCTTCTGCCACCAACAACTTCGCCGCAGAGAGGAAGCTGGGCGAGGGTGGGTTCGGGGCAGTCTACAGGGGATATCTGGTTGGCCTGGATGCGGCGGTTGCGGTCAAGAGGATATCAAGAGGGTCTAAACAGGGGAAGAAGGAGTTCATCACCGAAGTGAAGGTGATCAGCAGCTTGAGGCACAGAAACTTGGTGCAACTCATAGGTTGGTGTCACGAGGCGAACGAGTTCCTGCTCGTCTACGAGTTCATGCCAAACGGGAGCCTTGACACGCACCTCTTCGGCAAGAAGAGCCCTCTAGGCTGGGCTGTCCGGTACAAGATTTCGGTCGGGCTTGCCTCTGCGCTCCTCTACCTCCACGAGGAGTGGGAGCAGTGCGTGGTGCACCGGGACATCAAGTCGAGCAACGTGATGCTGGACTCGGGGTTCAATGTCAAGCTTGGGGACTTCGGGCTGGCCCGTCTCATGGACCACGAGCTTGGGCCACAGACGACTGGGCTAGCCGGCACGTTCGGGTACATGGCTCCGGAGTACGTGAGCACGGGGCGCGCAAGCAAGGAGTCCGACGTGTATAGCTTTGGGGTGGTTGCGCTCGAGATTGCGACGGGACGGAAGTCCGCTGACCCAATGGGGCAATCCTTGGAAATGAGTTTGGTGGAGTGGGTGTGGGACCTTTACGGGAGAGGCCAGGTTGTGGAGGCCATGGATGAGAGGCTTCGAGTGGATTTCGACCGGAAACAAGTGGAGTGCTTGTTGGTTGTGGGCTTGTGGTGTGCTCATCCCGACCGAACCCTGAGGCCCACCGTAAGGCAGGCGCTTCAAGCCTTCAATTTCGAGGCCGCGGTGCCGGTTCTTCCTAATAAAATGCCCGTCGCAGTGTACCACGCGCCATCTACGCCGTCTGTCAACTCCGGCGAGCCTCTCATCACTAGTAGCATCCAAGAAGGTCGTTGAGCGTGGTTGATTGACTATTGGAAAGGAGGGAACAAGAATTATGTAGCATGTATTCTCGATTGTTCAAGTAACGGAATCATGAAACTTGTCATTAGTGGCCTTTTGTGTTTTTTCCAAGTAAATCGAATACATGTAAATTCTAGTTTGATAACTCAATTCGATGTTGGAAACTAAAATGTCCCTATCTCGATCTTAATTGTATTCATTTGTTCTGAATTCCAGATGTTTGGTTCGTGTTGAAATATGTGGAATTGATGCCAAAACTAGCGACTGTGCAGAAGCGTCCCTTCATCCGTGGGAAACCGTCGTTGCATTTCGCATTAATGCAGCTTCCTTTGAACTAAGGATGAAACTGTTGATTTGTACTTGGTTCAGAAGTCAGACAATAATGCTGAGAAAACGATTGTCTCTAGTTGTATTAAATTAATCTCTTGGCTTTTCAGTCAAATGACAGCTAAATTAGCGTGTGATTATTGATAATGAATGAATTGGCCTTTCAAAGAAGTTTCTAGGAAAGCGGTCCGGCCATAATTACAGACTATGGAAAGAAAGACTACCTATGTTACCACTTGTTGTATTTACTTAATGGATTGCAAGCTATAACAATCAAGATTCGGTGAACTGGTCAAAACGTAATCAAAATATTTACAAACTCCTCTTTGTGCAATTGCACTTTAGAAAAAAATTCAATTAAGTCTTAAATTTTATTATGATAGTGCAATCGAATTCTAAAATTTTTTGAAAGTGCAATCAATAAAATAATTTGATTGAATCAATTTGATAAGTTTTAGGATTTGTTGTACTTTTTGAAAATTTTAGGATACGATTGCACATTTATAATAAGTTTTAGGATTTTTAGTATATTTATCCCATTTCAAAATGATAATTGGCAAAATGAGCACAAGCATGTACTCGCAAATTCATATATATGTGTTTCGACCAAAAAAAAAAATTCAAATATGTGCAATTCTTCTTCTTCATGGCTTCAGAGCTTCCTTTCATTTATTTATAGATAACCAAATTTGAATGTCGAACCTTGAATAGATAGCTGTTGTATCGATCAATTTTCCTTGAATATGATAGCTGTTAATTCACGAAATCAGCTATAAAAGAAATGGGAAAAGTGTCAAAAAAGTCCTAAACATTTTGTCTTTGTGTCGATTTAGTCCTAAACTTTTTTTTGGTGCCGATTCAATCCTAAACCTTCTTAAGTTGTGTCAATTCAGTCATTTCCAGCCAATTTTGGCCAGATTTTGTTGGTTGGACGCCACCGGCGACGGCCTGATCGGCGCGACGTGACAACTTTCTAATAATATTTTAATAATTTAATATTTTAATATTAATTTTTGTCTTTTTCCTCCAACGGTCACCGAGGTCCGGCGACCGGCCGAGGCAACCACCGGGCGAGGGCGAGGCTCGCCCATCGCCCGATCCGGCGAGGCGGCCATGGGTGAGGCTTGCCTTCGCTGGATCTAACGAGGTTGAGCCTTGCGAGCCTTGCTGGCCCTCGCCGGCCATGGGCAAGGCTCACCTCGTCAGATCCGGTGAGGGCGAGCCTCACCCGACCTCGCCAGATTAGGCCATGGGCGAGCCTCACCATCGCCGGCCCTCGCCCATGGCCGGCGAGGCTCGACCTCGCTAGATCCGGCGAGGTTGGCCTCACCCTCGCCGGCGGTCGCCTCTAGCCAATCACCGGACCTCGGCAACCGGCTGGAGGAAAAGACAAAAAAATATAAATATAAATATATATAAAAATATTATTAAAATTTGTCAACGTTAGCGCTGATCAAGCCACATTAGCCGGCTAATGTCTAGTCAACAAAATCCAATCAAAATTGGTCGAAAAGGACTGAATTGGCACAACTTAAAAAGGTTTAGGACTAAATCGGCACCAAAAAAAGGTTTAGGACTAAACCAGTACAAAAGCAAAATGCTTAGGACCTTTTTGGCACTTTTTCCTAAAGAAACTATCTTTCAAGGATAAGTTAGGCTAATTTCCCATCAGATGCTCAACTGAGTTTCGCATCACTAGTTGCTTCATTTCCTATGCAAGAGTTTTCCGAAGAAGTGGATGCATTCTCACAACATTTTACTCCTTGATCAGATAAATAAATCGTATGTCCTTATAAAAGAAAAAGGAACAAGTTAAATGCACTATATAGCTCAAGCAGAGTCGTGTTCCGTAGCACGCTCATGTGGGAAAGTACGACTAAGAGAGAACAAGAGAGCCAATGCCTCCCATTAGCATCCAATTAAACTTTATCTAAGAACATTCTCTCTTTTTTTTTTTTTTTTCCATATCTTCCAATGGCAGCCTATACTTCCCATTTGCGATTGATTCTTAAAATTTATGTAAGAACTTTCTGGTTGATCCATCTTTTCCAATGGTTGCAATAACTCTCATTTGCATAAATCTTTTGAGAAACCTCCATCTAACCCTATCACTTTTTTGTAGCCAGCCAAGAAGCCCTTTTTGCATACATTGAAACAGGAATACATCTTGTCAAACTTAGTCTTAGAATTAGGTGGTGGCCTTTCATATCATCTACATAGACTTTGCTACCTAAGTTGTGAAGCCTACATTCTCTTGCATGGTCACATGTTTGCGCATATTCTTCTTTGTACAAACTTATCAATGTACGCATCACCTTATACTTAACCCATTTGGATTGATATCCAAACACATTACCACTAGTTGCTTTTCACTAACTAATTCAATTGAGGACTCTTGATTTTTGGCATGACTTGTACAGTGTTGAAGAAATGATTGAACAACCGCATATTGATCACCTTTTATTGTCAAACACAATGCTATAGCTATGTTCCTCATGGAATCACCATACATAGAATGAGCAAGTGCTCCTACTCAATGTTTTATACCATTCATGGACAATTTTCTTATGCACACTTTGCTCTGACATATTCATTGCTATATCTAGTGAAATCAACCTTTCTCTATTTAACAATTGAGTACTTCAAAATTGCATCTATGAATCATTTTGCATCATCAGATTTCCTATATGGTAACATGTGATTTCTAGCACTTGGATTATGAGAAGGAGGCCTACTATTCCTTCTACATAGAACTATTCCATTATCTTTGTTATTATCTTTGGATCTAACATTCTCATCATCACCTCTTTTGTCATATTTTGTGTCATAACCATCAGCTACTATAGCTCCTTGGTCCTTATTTATGACTTCATTCTTGTTCATGGAGTGGTGCATTTCTCCTTTGTTTAAATTCCCTTGCTTGTTCCCTTTGCCTGCACAAGTTCGTCATCATCACTTGGGGAATTTATATCATCCTCATTATTGGAAAGTGCAAGTTCCCAACCTACCCCACTCCAATCCATTCTTGATCAAGTGTGTCTTCTCCCCGATATTTGTTCCGTGTCCCAATTTGCTCAATAGTCTATTTAACACTATCTCTGTGCGTTGCCTGAATCTCATCTGCTCTCTTTTCAATATTAGGTATATTTACTCTTAAATCAGATCCATCACTTACTTGGATACTCTATTCAGTACAAGTTTCCACCCCTTCTCAATCACATCCATCACTCACCTCGGTATCCTATTCTTTATCGCCTTAATTCTCAAACATATACAAAAACATTGTGACCATGAAGATAATGATAAATAAATTCCTAACACCATTATCATCACGCAACAATCTTAGACCTTCCCTTAAGCTTCTACCAAGTACCCTATAACAAAACTTTTCTATTTTGCATCCAAGTTGTTCCAATATATTCATCGTACATTCTTATATGATAATCTTCCCATATTAACTAGGATAATATTGACATTTCTCCCAATATATTCATAATCATTGTCAATAACAAATTCCCCACCTTAGCAAACATTAATTGATGTTGGAAAAAAAAAGATGTCTCATGACCAGAAGACACAGAGATTATAAATTGAGCAATCAATCCCCTTAACCACATCATATTGAATAAGCGATAAATGATTCTGTCAATAAGTGGACAAAAAATAACAATCTACCTCACAAAACACAATAAATCACTCACCTTTTCCAAGCTGCAAGATTCCTTGCTCTATTAGAGAGAGAGAGAGAGAGAGAGAGAGAGAGAGAGAGAGAGAGAGAGAGAGAGAGAGAGAGAGTTCAAATTAATTGGTGTGTTGTTATGAGACAACCATTTGCCATGTTGAGGTCAATTATCCATTTTGGATTTAAATCTCTTTAAAATTGCAACGTAGGTTATGTTATGCAAATACAAAATAAATCTACGCAGGATTCGTTGTCAGAAATATGTCCCTTGAGTAACTAAAATTATACCACATATGGTGTCCACTTTTCTATGAAAGAACCGAATGTTTCTCATAGTACATTAACTCCAATTTTCCTGACAAAAACATTTAGATAGGATGGGTTTTCCATCAAGAAAACTTGCTTGATCGTCACTTATCAATTGTGACAAGAGGGATCAGTCATTTTTATTAAGGATTGTCTCTTTATAAGCAAGATTGAAGATTGCTTGAAGAGAAAGCCCACTGGATTTCAACTATTTGAGTCACGGCCTGTTCACTCAGGAGAGATGTGGATTTGGCCTGCTCAATCAAGTAAAGTGTAAATTTCACAATTGGACCCTCCTTCAGACTTAGGGCTTTTATGCTAAAATTGAAATATACATACTGAATATTTAAGTATTGAATTCTAAGTACCTTAAATAGAAAAAAAAGGTTCTTTGATGACAAATAAGAACCAAATAAAGATGAAGGTGCAAAGGTAAAGAGAAAGCCTTTTCAACACCAACTAATCATAAGGATTCTAGCTCCTAATAAATATGGTTAATTTCTAGCATATATATGGAGGGGTCGTTCTTGGTAGATTTTAACAATATAATTGACAATTTACCAAAAATTATTTTTTTTCTAATTGAACAAATTAAGTAACCCGATTCTTTAATTACATCATTAAGTAATTTCTTGACTTAATTGAATCTTTTAGCTCAATCCTAGAAAGAATTATTAAACAAGCTCAAGATTAAGTTCACATGTTTTAATTTTCAACCCTTATTTAGGTTATTAAACAGGTTCCGTATGTAATAGAGAGATTTGGTTTGATTCTTGAAGATTAACATTATGTTTGGGAAAGAAGGGAGAATGACTATTCGGGTGAAAATATTTGAAGATTATAAAGAAAATTTATAGGTAAAGAGAGGAATTTATTCTATCTAAATAATAGGTGTATTCTTTCCCTATTTCTTCCTCTTTGGTCTCCCAAACATAGCAAATTTGATCACAAAATCCTTATTGTTTAAATGAATTTTTGACATGGCCATAAGCAAGAGAAAAGTAGGTGTGGCAACTGTAGCAAGCGACAAAATATACCATATAAACTATAGCTTACCAACCACTGGGGGTTCGCCCCAGTGGCCACCCTTCCAACATGGAAGGGGGAGGTGAGGGGTTCAAATCCCCACCTTCTCAGGGGGGGATGGGGATAGGAACGCGTAAGTTTCGAGAGTGGGTTGCGACTCCCACGCCCTGCAAGAGGCAGGGCACAAGTCTGCGCGTGAGTGTAGCATAGGCATAGAGTAGGACTGACCAAAAAAAAAAAAAAAACTATAGCTTACCGTCCCCGGCATTAAATGAGAAGAAAACTAGCAATATTAACTGTTGAATGCGATAGATTAATTGTTGAAAATGACTCTTATTGTTTCTTGATAAGTATGGCTGATGGTCCAATTTCAATTATGATATATATAGAGCAAGGAACAAACGGAGCTGGTACTATATGGCAAAGGGAGGAGCTGGTGCTATTGATCAAAATAAAACCTTAAGTTTAAAGTTCCACCTACATCGAGCTGGAGAATTGGTTGTGGCTTTTGTAAAATCTTAAATGCTCAACTGACCAAAATAAAATCTTAAATCCTCTATTGTCCAGTGGCTTGCACTTATTTTTGCTTCCGTTCTCTAAAAAAACCTTTCTTGTTTTCTGAAATATTTTATGAGATCATTACTAATTGTTTTAAAATGTTAAGTTATTAGACGAAAACGTGAATTAATATTTAAGTATTCTAACACCATTTAGTAGTGCATAGTTCTAATTTGTTACGGAAAAACTTGAGCCGAAAAGTCATGAAATCGCCTGTTATGCAATATAAAGTCAATTCCATATGAAGAACAATGGAACTGGTACTGTATAAAAAAAGTGTGTGACCTGCCCATATGCTGGCAAGATGGGGCAGGATGAATTCCTTTGCTGCCACATCGAATAGATCTCGCTCAGATACCATCTGTAACGATATGATTCTCATCCAAAAGAGCACTCAAAGCAATGGACAATTTGAGCATTTGTTATTTCTTAACCATCTCATTCGACATGGAACTTGGACCGTCACATTTTCCAATCAATAAAGTTGTAATGAACATTGTACGTTAGTATCATACACCTAACTTCGACATAGTTCGTGGAACCAACTTCAATAGAATAAGCGCGAACCCAACTGGCTTATTTAACAATATGAGCTCCCATCCGGACTTTTAGATCCAGTCATATGGTGTGAACATGTTTCGTCTCGAGGTCACCCCAGTCCCCACCTCACATGATGAGTAGGCCGATTGATTTTATTTATTCCAGACGCGGAAAGATAAAGAGAACCACCAACCGTTCGATCTAATCCTACGTAGGAGAAATCGAACTCTGTCCTCGTCGCCTAGTTCATATTTAATCCTATAATGTCGTTACTCCTGCTCTCGCTGTTCCTTCATATGAAGCTTCAAAAAGTCAACAAATCGTTTGGGTTGAATCGTAAACAGCAAGGTCGGACTCTGTTCATACCTCGTCCGATATAATGTAAGCATCACTGTACGTCTTAAAACTCAATTTTCTTTCACGAACTCTCTCTCTCTCTCTCTCTCTCTTTCTCTCTCTCTCTCTCTCTCTCTCTCTATGGCCCTCTATTCGGAATCGAAGCGCTCTCTGCGCGTTTTCCTTCTCTTCTTGTCCTTCATCGTGCAGCTTCGATCGGGCTATTCTCTTTCCTTCAGCATATCTCGCTTCAACCCGCAGGCCACGGACATAATCTATGAAGGCGATGCTAGGCCAAACGTCGGCACCATTGACTTCACTAGCGCCACTTACTCTTTCCATGTCGGCCGAGCATTTTACGCAGAGAAGCTGCAACTCCGGAACTCCACTTCCAGGAAGCTCTCTGACTTCTCCACTCGCTTCTCCTTCACCATCGACACAGAGAACCAGTCGGAGTACGGGGCTGGCTTCGCCTTCTTCCTCGCCCCTGTTGGGTACCAAATCCCAGTCAATTCGAATGGTGGCTTCCTAGGCCTTTTCAACACCACGTACAGCAACTCGTTGTCGAATCAAATCATTGCGGTCGAGTTCGACACCTTCGCCAATCCCGAATGGGATCCTCCATATGAGCACGTCGGGATCAACATAAACTCGATTGCCTCGGCCGTAACCACCCCTTGGAACGCCACCTTCCACAGCCTTGACACCGCTGACGCATGGATTGCGTACAACTCCACGACCAAGAACTTGAGCGTTTCTTGGAGTTACCGGACTACGCCAAACCCACGCGAGAACACAAGTATTTCGTATCAGATTGATCTCACCACTGTCTTGCCCGAGGAGGTGATGATCGGTTTCTCAGCTGCGACTGACTATTATACTGAACGTCACCAACTAAAATCTTGGTCCTTCAGTTCAAACCTCGAAGTCACGGAAAAGCAAGGAAATACAAATAGGACCAAGTTAGTTGTTGGCTTAGCAGTTCCACTAGGATTCCTACTCTGCGGCGTGTTGGCCATATCGGCAATCCTATGGAGGAGGAAGAGCAGGAGCAAGGGATCGGAGATGGCAAACTTGACGTCCATAAATGACGAGCTTGAGAGAGGAGCAGGGCCACGGAGGTTTAGGTATACGGACCTTGTTGCTGCTACCAACAACTTTAACGAGGAGAGGAAGCTCGGCGAGGGCGGGTTTGGGGCAGTCTACAGGGGATATCTGGTCAGCCTGGATGCGGCAGTCGCAGTGAAGAGGATATCGAGAGGGTCTAAACAGGGGAAGGAGTTCATCACCGAAGTGAAGGTGATCAGTAGCTTGAGGCACAGGAATTTGGTGCAACTCATAGGTTGGTGCCATGAGGCGAACGAGCTCTTGCTCGTCTATGAGTACATGCCAAACGGGAGCCTCGACACACACCTCTTTGGCAAGAAGAGCCCTCTAGGCTGGGCTGTCCGGTACAAGATTTCGGTCGGGCTTGCCTCCGCACTCCTCTACCTCCACGAGGAGTGGGAGCAGTGCGTGGTGCACCGGGACATCAAGTCGAGCAACGTGATGCTGGACGCGGGGTTCAATGTCAAGCTTGGAGACTTTGGGCTGGCCCGCCTCTTGGACCATGAGCTTGGGCCACAGACGACCGAGCTGGCTGGCACGTTCGGTTACTTGGCCCCGGAGTACATGAGCACGGGACGGGCAAGCAAGGAATCCGATGTGTACAGCTTAGGAGTGGTCACACTCGAGATCGGGACGGGACGGAAGTCCGTCGACCCGATGGAGCAGTCCTTGGAAATGAGTTTGGTGGAGTGGGTGTGGGACCTTTACGGGAGAGGCCAGATTGTTGAGGCCATGGATGAGCGGCTCCAAGTGGATTTCGACAGGAAACAAGTGGAGTGCTTGTTGGTCGTGGGCTTGTGGTGCGCTCATCCCGACCGGAGCCTGAGGCCCACCGTAAGGCAGGCGCTTCAAGTCCTCAATTTTCAGGCCCCGGTGCCGGTTCTTCCCAATAAGATGCCGGTCAAGGGGCATCACGCGCCATCGCCGCCATCCGTCAACTCCAGCGAGCCTCTCGTCACTTGTAGCATCCAAGAAGGTCGTTGAGCAGGGTTGATTTACTATTAAAAAGGAGGGAACAAGCATTATGTAGCATTAAATTAATCTCTTGATCCTTTTATGAACTATAAATGAAACTTTTATTTTGTACTTAAATTCAGAAGTCAGATGATAATGCTGAGAAAACTGTGGTGATGTAATGAGCTTCTGTTGTATTAAATTAATCTCTCGACTTGTGAGTCAAATGACAGCTATTTTAGCGTGTGCTTCTTGATAATGAATGAATTGACCTTTCAAAAAATGTCTAGGAAAGCGGTCGCGCCATTATTATAGACTAGAGTAGGAAAGAAAGACTACCTATATTACCTCTTGGTGTATATACATATTGGATCGGAAGCTATGACAATCAAGAATAAATGAACTGGTTGAAACGTAACCAAATTATTTACAAACTCTTTTTGTGCAAGTGCACTTAAAAAAAAAATACAATCAAATCCTAAAACTTGCTATAAATGTACAATTGAATCCTAGAACCTTCAAAAAGTACAATTAGTGAAAGGTCTTAATTGAACCAATTTAACAAATTGTAAGATTTGTTGCATTTTTTTTTTTATAATTTTAAGATTTAATTGCACTTTCATGATAAATTTTAGGATTTTTAGTTTATTTATCCCATTTCAGAATGATTTGCAAATATGAGCATGAGTGTGTACTTGCAAAGCCAAGTAGGTGCAATTCTTCTTCTTCATGGCTTCATAGCTTCCTTTCTCTTATTTATAGATATCCAAATCTGAACGTAAAATCTTGAATGAATAGTTGTTGTATCAATCAATTTTCCTCGAATATGATAGCCGTTACTTCACAAAATCAGCCATAAAAGAAACTTTCTTTCGAGGATGAGTTGGGCTAATTTGGCATCAGATGCCCAACTGAGTTTCGCATCGCTAGTTGCTTCATTTCCTATGCATGAGTTTTGCGAAGGTGTGAATGCTTTCTCACAACATTTTACTCCTTGATCAGATAAATAAATTGCTTGTCCTCATAAAAGAAAAAAAGCAAGTTAAATGCACTATATAGCTCAAGCGAAGTGTTATGCGGCACGCACATGTGGGAGAGTGTGACTAAAAGAGAACGAGAGAGCCAATCCCTTCCATTTCCAGCCAATTAAACTTTATGTAAGAACTCTCTCTCTCTCTCTCTCTCTCTCTCTCTCTCTCTCTCTCTCTCTCCATATCTTCCAGTGGCAGCCTCCACCACCATTTGCGATCGACTCTTAAACTTTATGTAAGCACCTTTTGGTTTATCCATCTCTTCTAGCGGGCGCCAATACCTCTCATTTGCATAAACCCTTCGAGAAACGTCCATCTAACCTAACCACCTTTTTACATCTAATCAAGAAGCCCTTTGTGTATGCATCGAAGCAAAAATGCATCCTGTCAAATTTAGTCCTAGAATTAGACAATGACCTTTCAATATCCTTTATATAAACTCTTCTATCTGAGTTCTAAAGCCTGCATTCTCTTGTATAGTTACATACATATTTATGCATATTCTTCCTTATATATACTCATCAGTGTACTCATCACTTTGTATTAGACTCATTTGGATTGATTTCCAAGCACATTAGCCACTAGTTTCTATTTCATTAACTACTTCAATTGAGGACTTTTAGGGCGCATTTGGTAATGATTCTGCTCTGAAGAACAATTTTTAATGAGAAATGATTTTCTTTATCTATTTTTGCTCTCACAAACAATTTTTAAGCAAAAGAACGCGTTTAGTAACTTCTCAAAATTTTTATTCTAGGGATAGAAATATGTTTGGTAAAATTCTTAGATTTTTTATTACTTTTAATTTTTTTATTATTTTTTTCCTTTTTCTTTTTCTCTTTGGCCAATTGTCGGCCACCATTGTGGCTAGCGACTAGCTGGGCGACGTCCGATGAGCTCGCCAGAGCCTCACTAAGCTAGGGTGAGGTCTAGCGAGCTTGTCGAAGGCCAGCTTGGCCCCGACGAGCCTTAGCCTTGCCCAGGCGATGTGAGGTCAGCCTGGCCCTGGCTTGGCAAGGCCTAGCCTCGTGCCAATTGGAGAGGCCAAGCCTTGCCATGGCCACACGAGGCTCGGCCTTGCCTAGGTTGGGTGAGGTTGACCTTGCCCAGGTTTGGCAAGGCCGAGCTCGCCAAGCCACTGACGAGGCTCTCGCTAGCCCAAGCGAGACCAAGCCTTGCCGTGGCACAACATCTCCGAGGGCCGGAGACGCTCCGGCAAGGTTGCCGGCCCTCGTCTGGTCGGTTGCCGATGCCGGCCATGGCCAAGGCCGACGACTGGCCAAAAGGAAGAAGAAGAAGAAGAAAAGAGAAAAATTGATTCTAGAAATTGTTCCCGAGAGTAAGAAGTTACTTCTTTCTATTTCTTATTTCTATTCCAAATCTATTTTTGGGAATAAAAAAAATATATGTTTTGTTTCCGAAAATAAAAGTTTTACTAAACACGTTTCTATTCTTTTTTCGTTCCCTGAAACAAAAGAATAGAAATTTTTGTTTCGGGGAACATAATTTTTTTTTTTTAACAAACAGGGCCTCAATTTCTGGCAAGGCTTTGATGGTTTTGAAGAAGTGATTGAACAACCAAATACTGATCACCCTTTTATTGTCAAATACAATGCTATAGCTATGTTCCTCATGGAATCACTTGATGTAGAATGAGGTGATCGTACTCAGTGTTTTATACCAATTAAAGGACAATTCTCTTGTGCACTTTGCTCAGACATATTCATTTGTATTTCAAGCGAAATTGACCTTCCTTTGTTTAAGAATCTAGTGCTTCACAATTGCATCTATGAATGGTGCATCATCAAGTTTCCCATGTAGTAACACATGGTTTCTAGCATTTGGATTTATGAGAAGGATACCTACTGTTCCTTCTACATAGAACTACTTCATTATTATCATTATCATATTTTAATCTAACATAATCATCATTACCTCTATTGTCATATTTTGTGCCATAACCATCAGCTACCGGAGCTCCTTGGTCCTTATTTATAACTTCAATCTTGTTTACCGAGTGGTGCATTTCTCCTTTGTTGAAATTCCTTTACTAGTTCCCTTTGCATGCACAAGTTCCTCATCATCACTTGGGGCAATTTGTGTTTGCCAAAGATTCATCATCCTCATCATTGTAGAGTGCAACTTCCCAACCTAGCCCACTCCAATCCATTCTTGATATGATAAATTGCCCAAGTGATGATGAGAATTGCATGTATCTCATAGTACGTTACTCCAATTTTCCTAGCAAAAACATTTAAACAGGATGAGTTTTCCATCAAGAAAACTTGTTTGACTGTCATTTGTCAATTGTGACAAGAGGGATCAATCATCTTTATTGAGGAGTGTCTCTTCATAGGCAAGATTGAAGATTCCTGAAGAGAAAGCTCACTAGATTTCAACTATTTGAGTCGCGGCCCGTTCACTCAGGAGAGATGTGGATTTAGCCCGCTTAATCAGGTGAAGTGTAAATTCCACGATTGGACCCTCCTTCAGACTTAAGGCTTTTTACTAACACTGAAAAATATATACTGAATATTAAAATATTGAATTCTAAGTACCTTAAATAGAAATAAAAAGCTCTTGAATAACAAATAAAAACCAAAGAAAGATGAAGATGCAAAGGTAAAGATAAAGCCTTTTCCACACCAACCAAACATAAGGATTCTAGCTCTCAATAAATATGGTTAATTTCTACCATACTTAAGGAGGGGTCGTTATTGGTAGGTTTTAACAATATAATTGATAATGTACCGAGAATTATTTTTTCTAATCGAACAAATTAACACCTGCCTTAGTTATCTCATTTAGTAATTTCTTGACTTAACAATCTTTTAGGTCAATCTTAGAAAGAATTATTGAACAAGCTCAAGATTAAGTTCACATGTTTTAATTTCAGCCGCTATTGGGTTATCAAACAAGTTCTGTATGTAGTAGATAGGCATGGTTTAATTCTCAAAGAGTAACGTTATGTTTGGGAAAGAAGTGAAAATAAAAATTCGGGTAAAATTATTTGAAATTTGTAAAATGATCTTTTAAGTGAAGAGAGGAAAAAATTTAAGATAATAGGTGTATTATTTCCCTATTCCTTGTCTCCCAAACAAAGCATAAAAAAATTGGGTCAATTTCCTTCCAGTAAATTTAACTCCACCTGTGTCATATATTCTCATTGTTTAAATGAATTTTTGACACGACCATAAGCAAGAAAAAGTGGGTGTGCCAACTGTAGCAAGGGACAAAATATACCATATAAAGTAGCTTACCGTCTTCGACCGAAAAAAAAAACACTAGCGTATCGTCTCCGGCAGCACTTGATAAGAAAACTGACAATATTAACCATCGAATACTATAGATTAACTCTTGTAAATGACCGTCATTGTTTCATGAAAATAAAAATTCGGGTAAAATTAAAATTTTAAGTCCTCAATTTTTTATTGCCTTTCCCTGACTTTGCTTCTATTCTCGAAAAGAGCCTTTCTTGCCTTTCGGAATATTTTATGAAATCTGCTTAACCAAAAAAAAAATATTTTATGAAATCTTTATTAACAATTCTAAAAAATTAAAATGTATGATAAAGATGTGATTTGATATTTAAGTATTTTAATCCCTTTATTAATGCATAGTTTAAATCTGTTACTTAAACTTGGCCCAAGAGTCATGAAATCGCCTGTTATGCACTATAAATCAATTCTATGTGAAGAGCAATGGAGCTGGTGCTGTATGAAAAGACAGTGTGCAACTGCCCATATGACCACAAGCAGTTTGTTGGCATAGGCTAATCAAGATCAGCCTTTCCCTTGGACAGAAGAACACTCTAAGTGGCACAATTTGGCACGAGATGACAGATAAGTACCAATACTTTCAAAAGAAAATAAAAGAAGAAAGGAATACTTAATTGCAAGCAAAAGAACGCTTCAAGTGCCATAACTTTGACCAAAGGGACACTTAAGTGCCATAACTTACAAAAGGTACACTTAAGTGCCACATTCGAAGAAAAACGAATCACTTGAGTGCCACTCCGGCCAAAACGCCAACGTGGCGTTTTTCCGGCGAAGCGCGCCCAAAACGACGTCGTTTTGCACGCTGACGTGGCCAAAACGGCATCGTTTTGGGCTGATGTGGTAAAAAAAGTTAAAAAATTAATTAAATTAATTTTAAAATTAAATTTAGTTAAAATATTTAAAAATAATAATTTTAAAATTAAATTTAGTTGATATATTAAAATTTTAATAATTAAAAATTTAAAAATTTAAGAAAAAAAAAATTTTTAAAAAAAAAAGGAAAAGGGGGTAGGCGCTTGAGGGATTAGCCCTCGCCCGCCGCCGCCGCGCCCGCCGTCCCCGGAAGGGCCGGCGACGGCAGGGGAGGGTCGGCCGGGCTGCCGGCCCCGCCGGGGGTCGCCGACTCCGACCAACCAGCGGCGAGGGCTCGCGACCCTTGCTAGATCTCGTGGCGAGGGCTCACGGCCCTCACCCAGATCCAGCCGAGGGCCACGAGCCCTCGCCCAGATCCGGCGAGGGTTGGCGGCCCTCACTCGGCCGAGCCAAAGGCCACGACCCTCCCCCGGATCAGGCAAGGGCTCGTGACCCTCGCCTAGATTCGGCGAGGGTCGCAAGCCCTCGCGCCGACGGCCGGGTCGCGCCCGCCAAGGCCCGCGACCCCGGCCGACCCTCCCCCGCCGTCGCCGGCCCTTCCCGGCGGGGCGGGCGCGGGGCGGCGGGCGGGCAGGGCGAGGGCTTATCCCTCGCCCGCCTCCCCCTTTCCTTTTTTTTTTTTAATTATTAATTTTTTAATATTTCAATTAAATTTAATTTTAAAATTATTAATTTAAAATATTTTAACTAAATTTAATTTAATTATTTTATTTTATTTTATTTTGTCACCTCAGCCCAAAATAACGCCGTTTTGGCCATGTCAATGTGCAAAATGGTGTTATTATGAGCTCGGTTCGCTGGAAAAGTGCCACATCGACATTTTGGCCGGATTTTGGCCGAATTGACACTCAAGTGATCCATTTTACTCCGATTTTAGCACTTAAGTGTACATTTCATAAGTTATAGCACTTAAGTGTCCCTTTGGCCAAAGTTAAGGTACTCCAGGGGTCCGCGCGTCCTTAATTGCAAACGGTAAGAATTTTTTGGTCAAATAGCTAATGTGCCTTTTTCCAATGAAAATTTTAAATGATGTGGTATTTCTTAAAAAAAAAGTTATCCACATAGACAAGGCAAACAAAATCATGCCGTCCACATAGACAATATAAGACAATGCTAAATGACGTTGTTTTGACACTTAAATAATCACTTTCACTTACATATTCACTTTTAATCACAAATGGCACTTAAATGATCGCTGATACCATAACTTGACACTTAAGTAATCATTTTTTAACCACAACTAGCACTTAAGTGAAGATAGAGGATGATGTCATTTTAGACAAAGATTGCAATGTAGATGGGTTTTATTAATAAAATAACGCCACGTCAGATTTTTGGCAAGCTTGCTAGAGTTGGTACTTAACTGTCCATTTTTTTTTTTTGACTTCAATCTACTTTTTGGAAGTTTTCGTACTAATATATCCCCCATACTAAGTTGTGGCACTTGAGATGTTCTTTACCCCAGCATGACGAGGTAGGTCAAATTCCTTTGCTACCATATTGAAAATATCTCACTCAGGTACCATCAATAATGGTTCAATTCTCTTCCAAAAAATCACTCAAGGTAAGAGTGTGCAAAGAAATTAGGAATCACTTGGAACTGGATTGGACTGCCCAAGAACCAATGGTTCTTAAAAGAATCGGTTCGATTTCCAATTCCAAATTATTAGAATTAGTGGGTATTGGTCTGGTTCCCGGTTTCGATATGGAACCATCTGCCTACTCACCCGGACCAAACTAGTAATATATATAGGATATGTCTAATTTTTAATTTAAAAAATGAAAAATCTTAAATCCCTAGTCTACTAACTAGTTTTTTTTTTTTTTTTTTTTTTTGTGGATTTTAGTATCATATGCCCGACTTCTACGCATTTCGCGAAGTCAACTTCAACAGAACGATATGAACTTCCATTGAATAATTGAAGACTTAGATGCCACCATGTTCGTGTGTAGCCTCCATCCTACATCCGGCATTTGAGAACCCGATCATTTAATGTGAAAATGTTTCGTTTCGAAGTCTCCCTCAGCCCCAGCTCACTTGATGGGTCGGCCGATTGAATTGATTTATCCCGGACGAGGAAAGATATTACAAAAAAAAAAAAAAAAATGAAAGAATCACCTGTTCGATCCCATCCTAGGTAGTATAAATCGAAGTCTGCCCTCGTCGGCAACATCATATTTAATCCTATCATGTTGTTATTTTCGCCGCTATGTTGGGGATGATAATTACCCTGGAAAGATGGTATGTTCTTTACATTATCTGTTCCGGCTGTTCCTTCAAATCAAGCTTCAAAAAGTCAACAAATCGTTGGGGTTGAAACGTGAACATCCAGCATGATTCAGCTCATACCTCGCTCTATAATAAAGAATCACCGCATCTCTTAAAACTCAAATTTTCACGAACTCTCTCTCTCTCTCTCTCTCTCTCTCTCTCTCTCTATGGCCCTCTATTCGGAATCGAAGCGCTCTCTGCGCGTTTTCCTTCTCTTCCTGTCCTTCTACGTGCTGCTTCGATCGGGCAATTCCCTTTCCTTCAACATATCTCGGTTCAACTCACACGCCACAGACATGGTCTATGAAGGCGACGCGAGGCCGAACGTTGGGACCATCGACTTCAATAGCCTCACTTACTATAGCCATGTCGGCCGGGCATTTTACGCAGAGAAGCTGTGGCTCTGGGACTCCGCCTCTAGGAGGCTCACCGACTTCTCCACTCACTTCTCCTTCGCCATTGACACACTGAACCGGTCGGAGTATGGGGCGGGCTTGGCCTTCTTCCTCGCCCCAGTCGGGTTCCAAATCCCGGTCAATTCGAATGGCGGCTTCTTGGGGCTGTTCAACACCACGAACAGCGACTCGTCCTCAAACCAAATCGTCACAGTCGAGTTCGACAGCTTCGCCAATCCCGAATGGGACCCTCCTTGTGAGCATGTCGGGATCAACAAAAACTCGATCGCCTCGGCCGTGACCACCCCTTGGAACGCCAGCTTCCACAGTGGCGACACTGCCGACGCGTGGATTGTGTACAACTCCACGACCAAGAACTTGAGCGTATCTTGGAGCTACCAGACTACACCAAACCCGCATGAAAACACGAGTATTTCGTATCAGATTGATCTCACCGCTGTCTTGCCTCAGGAGGTGATGATCGGTTTCTCCGCTGCCACTGGCTATTACATTGAACGTCACCAAGTTGGGTCTTGGACCTTCAGTTCAAACCTCGGAGTCAAGGAAAAGCAAGGAAATGCAAAAGGGACCGAATTAGCCGTTGGCTTAGCAGTTCCTTTAGGAGTCCTACTCTGCGGCATGGTGGCGATATCAGCAATCCTCTGGAGAAGGAAGAGGAGGAACATGGGATCGGAGATGGCAATGACGTCCATAAACGAAGAGCTTGAGAGAGGCGCAGGGCCACGGAGGTTTGCGTATGCGGACCTTGTTTCTGCTACCAACAATTTCGCTGAGGATAGGAAGCTGGGCCAGGGCGGGTTCGGGGCAGTCCACAGGGGATATCTGGTTGGCCTGGGTGCGGCAGTCGCGGTGAAGCGGATATCGAGAGGTTCAAAGCAAGGGAAGAAGGAGTTCATCACCGAGGTGAAGGTGATCAGCAGCTTGAGGCATAGAAACTTGGTGCAACTCATAGGTTGGTGCCACGAGGCGAACGAGTTCATGCTCGTCTACGAGTTCATGCCGAACGGTAGCCTCGACAGGCACCTCTTTGGCAAGAAGAGCCCTCTAAGCTGGGCTGCCCGGTACAAGATTTTGGTCGGGCTCGCCTCCGCGCTCCTCTACCTCCATGAGGAGTGGGAGCAGTGCGTGGTGCACCGGGACATCAAGTCGAGCAACGTGATGCTAGACTCGGGGTTCAACGTCAAGCTCGGAGACTTCGGGCTGGCCCGCCTCATGGACCACGAGCTTGGGCCACAGACAACCGGGCTAGCCGGCACGTTCGGATACATGGCCCCAGAGTATGTGAGCACAGGGCGAGCGAGTAAGGAGTCCGATGTGTACAGCTTCGGGGTGGTTGCACTCGAGATTGCTACGGGACGTAGGTCCGTCGATCCGATGGAGCGATCGTCGCAGATGAGTCTGGCGGAGTGGGTGTGGGACCTCTATGGGAAAGGCCGGGTCGTTGAGGCCGTGGATGAGAGACTCCAAGCGCATTTTGATGGGAAACAAGTGGAGTGCGCGTTGGCCGTGGGCTTGTGGTGTGCTCATCCCGACCGGGGCTTGAGGCCCTCCATAAGACAAGCGCTTCAGGTCCTCAATTTCGAGGCCACGGTGCCGGTTCTTCCTAATAAGATGCCGATCGCAGTGTACCACGCGCAGTCGCCACCGTCCGTCAGCTCCAGCAAGCCTTTCGTCACCAATAGTCTCCAAGAAGGTCGTTAAGCGAGGTTAACTTACTATTGGAAGGAGGGAATAAGAATTATGTTTCGTGCGTTCTTAGTTTTTCAAGCATTGGAAAAATAAAGTTTGTGTCATTCGTTTTTCTTATTTTTAACTAAGTTGAATCTAAGTAAATTCTTGTTTGATAACTCAATTCGATGTTGTCAACTCAAATGTTCCTATCTCTAGGTTACTTTTATTTGCTCGTTCCTTTCGTTTTCGGAAGACGTAATTGATGCCACAACTAATAACTTCTTAAAAGCGTCTCTTCATGGAAAGTCAGCGGATTTCATGATTAAGAAAATTAATGCAACTTTCTTGGGAAAATGACAGCATGAGTGCCAGAATTTTCGCGTGGTGTTCTAATTTTTTTTTTTTCCCATAGCGTTATATAACTTACCAATTGACTACTTGAATGATATAAGATATACATGGTCTAAAGACAGCAGAAGTAAATCGAAAATGAAAAAGAAAAGGACCATTTGCTCACCGTTTTAGATGTAGATGGATACTTGAATTACTATGCTTATCTAGATAGACAGATACATGTAGATGGATATAGGTGATTTTTGGAAATTTAGGGACAAAACTGAAGTTAAGGAATATAATGCAAAAGAGAGAAATAAGGTTATTATTATTATTTTATTTTATTTTATAAATTTCGATATATTTTGAACAAGAATAAGTGAGCCTGTCTAGAAACATTATTAGATAATTATCTAAAATAACATATCAATCAATATATACAAGCCATCTTGAGAGATACGGTGAATCAATAGAATTATCAAAATATTTCTAATATAGGAAATTATTCTAGAGAATTCTCTAATTATTTTTAACATCCTCTCAAACACAAGATGAGCCCCATTTAGTTCAGGATTTCAAATTGACTATGGGACTCTAAAGTTCCTTGGACTAATGCAAAGAGCGTTTGATTCATTGTTTGCCCAACTATGGGTAAATACAATTGCATTTCCAAAGCGCTCTAAGGGCCTCTAGCCCAAGGCAGGTTCAGAGGTCCTTCAGAAAGCATCATTCTTGGAATGTAAGTTTTGGCCCCGATCACTATTCATTCAATGTTCATCTTCTCCATGGTTTGCATGGAGGAGCCGAACACGGCCTTGGTAATTGCTGCCCTAGGGGTTGCGCGACCTCAAGCATCGCTTGGGTCATGTGACCCAAGCAACTATTGGCCTAAGTAACACAACTTCTAGCCACCTGTGGTTGGCTAGTGTTTGTTTTGACCCGCAAACAACTGAGCTCCATCGAAAATTATTCGAAACCTTTTATTAAGAAAATTAGCAAAAGTTCTTTACAAAATGCAGTTTTTATCAAACGGCATTTCTCCAAAGTTGAATCAAATGGACTGAAGTCAGTTTGAAATCAAGCAAAAAATGTGATGAAAACTTGTTTCTTCATGAAATTAACACTTCATGGATCAAAGGTCGGGACTCGGGAGGCGCAAAAAGTTCCAAGTTGAGAAATACAGCACATAAAAGAGAAATAAAATTTTCTATATATTTTAATATATTTTGAACAACAATATGACTCTATTTATAGGGTTTATCATATAGTTATCTAAGATAACATACCAATCAAGATATGCACGTAATCTTAAAAGATATGAGAAAACATTAGAATTATCAATATACATCTAACTTAGGAAATTGTCCTAGAGAAATATCTAATTATCTATAACCAACGAAATACTGAAATTACTTTGGTCCTTGATAGATTTTAGAGATGTTTTTACATCCTTTAGATGACGCAATCGCAAAAGAAATACATAATTCTGTGTTTGTGATCTAGCCCCTGACGCAGCATGGTGAAATGAGAATTGATAACGAGGCCTAGTGCAGTCAATACACTCTTGTTAGGGTAGTGAAGATTCAGCGGTCAACGACCCTCTTCGACGATTGAAGTTAAAAATACTTCACCCGAATTGACCGGTGGTGGAGCACGATAAACAGGAACGGGCATCTTCATTGGGAGGTTAGGGACGTCAGCCTCGAATTTCAAAACTTGAATCGCTTGTTGTACGGACGGCCTCAAGGTCCAATCTGGATGACCTCACCACGGCTCCACCATCATTAAGCACTCGACTTACTTCTTCCCGAAATCTGAGCTCATCCTTTCATCAACAACCTCTAGAAGCTTCCCGTCTCCGTAATGATCCCAAACCCACTCGACTAGACTCATCTCTGACTCCGGATCTTTCGGATCCCTAGCTCTCCTTCCCGTGGCAATTTCTAGGGCGACGACTCCAAAACTGTACCCATCTGATTCTTTGCTTGCCCGGTCAGTGGTTACGTACTCAGGTGCAAGGTACCCAAAAGTACAGGCTAAACCAATAGTTTGTGGACCAAGTTCGTGGTCCATCAGCCTTGCCAAACCGAAGTCACCCAATTTCACATTGAAATTAGAGTCTAGCGTGACATTGCTAGATTTGATGTCCCCCACTGCTCCCACTCTTCGTGCAAATAGAAGATCGCCAACATTAAACCGATTGAGATTCTATACCTAATTGACCAATTGAGAGGACCCTTCTTTCCAAAGATATGCGAGTCAAGGCTCCCATTTGGCATATACTCAAATGAGCAAGAGCTCGTACCCGTTGTGACACCAACCTTTGAGCTGCCCAAGGTTCCGGTGCCTTAAACTACTAATGATCTTCACCTCAGTGACAAATTCGCTTTTCCCTTGCTTGGAGCCTCTCAATATTCTCTTGACCGCGATTGTCATATCTAGGTTGAGTTAAAATCCCCGGTACACAGCCCCGAATCCTCCCTCACCGTGCTTTCCATCATCCGAGAAGTTGTTGGTTGCTGAAGCAAGGTCCTGGTAGGAAACCTCCTTAGTCCGGCTCGCCTCTTGAAGTCATCATTGATGGTCGTCAGCATCCCCATCTCTGGTATCTTCTCCGCGCTCTTTCGCTTCCTCATCATCCGTATGAATCCTATAGCTATAGCTACACTAGAAGCTACCATAATGCTCACTGGAATCGTCAAACCAAGTCTTTGGCCAACCCTTTTTGGATTACCACTATTCGGTCCCTCCACTGCTAAACTCAACCCGAAATCCCAAGAAAAAAGGGTGTGTAATGCCGCGATATAGCCGCTCGTGGCTGAAAATCCTATCACGACCCTGATGGATTTATGAGATAGGCTTAAGGCCCATTCGCTCAAATTGGGCTCAAAAAGGCCCGACCCACGGGAATAGGGCCCATGGATGGGGGAAGGTATAAAAGGGAGGAGAGAGAGGGAGAACGTAACTCTTGGCATAATAACGTACGTACGTCTCCCTCTCCTTCCAACACTCTCTTTTCTTCCAAACGCTCAAGGCGACGCCGTTTCCCTTTCAAGGCAAATTGACATCATCGAATCAGAATTTCTTCCTCAATCTTCGACATTGGTGTTTAATCTGTGGCTAACAAGGTACGCTCGAATCCGTGGTGTACTTTACAATCGGTGATACGTGTTTTCCCGGGTTTCGTCTTCCGCATTGATTTAGGGATTCGATTCGGTGTCGAATTCGGTTTTCGGGGATCCGTTATTCCCAACATTGGTACCAGAGCCTTAGCTCACGTTTTCCCAATCAATTTGATGTTTTTTGATTGATTTTTCGCAAAAAAACTTTCGGCCGTACGGATCGGGGCGAGAAATCCCGACACCCGAGCGTTGTTCGGCAATTTTTCTGAGTTTTCGTAAGTCGAAATCAAATTCTGAAAGCATTGGGTGAAAGGCAACGTCAATACGAGGCCGGCGACATGTCGCACGCTGCCATACGACGTCGTATGCGCCTGGAAGCGCTGGTGGCAAACCGGCACGTGCGCGCCAGCAACCGGCGAACCGGCACGCGCCGGTCCGCGGACCGACGCGTGCTAACGTCACAGGATGATGTCATCGTGACGTCATCCACGGTCGGTAACCGCTCGGATGACGTCACCGATGACGTCATCGCTGATGACGTTTCGCTGGGCGGTCACCGGCCGGCGACCCCGACCCGACCGAAGACCCGACCCGACCGCCGACAAAGGCACGTGCCCGGCTGCACGTGCGTCGGATGACGTTTGCGTGACATCATCCCCCGCACACGTGCGGCATGTGTGTCGGTCCGCGCGAGCGGTCCGACCGGCCCGACCGGCCCGTCCGGTCTGACCGGTTCGACCATCGCAACCGGTCCGACCCGCGCGCCCGTTGACCCGTTGACCGACGACCGTTGACCGTTGACCGTTGACTTTGACCTTTGACCGTTGACAAAAAAAAAAAGGAATTTGTTTCTTTTTTAGTCATGCTATGTGGATTATAAGTAATCCATTTTTAATTCTGCATTTGTTGCATGAATTTTGGAAAATTATGTATTTTCCCTTATATTAATTATGGATTATAAGTGGTCCATTTTTTAATTCTGCATTTGTTGCAGGAACTATGATGCGTTATGCAAGGATACCTGCAATCCCGAGAACAGACGAGGGAAATGCAAGACTTAAAAGGCTGATGTCAGAATTAGCTAATTATCGGTGGCATGATGGTGATTTAGTATCACATGTGGTCAGGGTCAATCGGATGATACAGAAATCATCTCGGAATGGTTATCTTATGCCGGATTTTGAGAAGGTGCCGGCTTTGATGAACGCTCTTCCACCCGAATGGCAAGCGTGTTGGATCGGCTATGGGAGGTCAACGTGGTCCCGGGTTATAGGAGGCTGGTGGAAGCTTTTGTAAGAGAGAACTATAGGATTGAGTTGGCCAAAAGTTCAACCCTTAGATTGAGCGCCACATGGCGCCGAGTGAATACGCCTTGGAGGCGACATGAAAGCTCTTCAAAAGTTTTTCCATGGTTGGCAAATGTGCCTTCAAATTTCTCAGATATTATGGCTAATAGATTAGAAGGGACATTTCCTATTTATTTCTTTGATTAATTATGTAATGTTTAATACCTGATTGTTGTTGATGTAGCAACCGATACATTAGTTGTATCATGTGAAAGCATTGTTATTTTATTGGAAGTTAAGATTTTATTTGCTTTCTGTTATTACTGGTTGCTGTGGGTAATTAGCTGTGGGTAGTAATAGAAGTTTTTGTAACTTCATAGAATTGATTTTGCATATGATAATCATATTAATGATAGTTTTAATTTAGGATTTTTGGAGGATGATTGGAAACATAGTGACCTTTTGATTCTGAAACCTTACTTGAAATTATTCATTAATATGATGGGTCTATGCAAATAGGGATGCATAAATGATAGGCATTAATTATTCGTGCATGTATGTCTGATGTGTTCAGAACGATGGTTCAGTAACTAAGAACGTGATTGCTGATATGAACGGCAATAATTGTGAAATATTGAATATGAAGATTCAATATGTGCTGAAAAAGCAAGAAGCACTAGAAGCTCTTGACCACATTATGGAAGATTTTGAGGGTGTCATGCACCACCTTGAGTTAGTAGAGGACCGCCTAATGGTATTTAAGCCGAAAATAGACATTTGCTATGCTGGTTCTAGCTCAAAAAGGGCTTTGTGCTCTAAGCGCAAACGTATTGATTCGTTCAATATGTGGAAATGCAAAGGATCAAGTCCTTATTGTAAGAAATCAAGAATTAACCAACAAGAGAGAAGAAAGCGTCCTCAAGTGAAGAAAATGTCAAGGGTGTGATGTTACAATTGTGACAAGAGAGGTCACTATGCTCGCAACTGTCGTGAGCCAAAGAAGCTATACACCTCTTGTACATTTGAGAACTTTGCTTATGTGTCAAGTTCTGCATTATAGGCTGAATCCAATCCTTTGTGGAATGTAGATTCATGAGCGACAGACCATAGAGGGAAGGATAGAGAATCTTTCGTGGAATTCCGACGAGTACCAACTGGAACTAAGTGGATCCATATGGGAAACAACTCTAGAGCTGATGTAAAGGAATTGGCACCAGCCAATTGAACATGAGTGGTGGACGCACCTTTGATGTTCTATATGCTCTGGAGATTCGTCGAAATTTAGTATCTGTCTTAGCGTTGGTTAAGCTTGATTTTGGTATGAACTTCCATAATAAAGGTGTAGATTTGTGTTTAGATACAAACTACTATGGTTGTGGTCACTTACTGAATGATTTTATTGTACTAAATATTGACTGTGATGATGTCAATATGTTATTCCCTTGTTTCACGTTTTCTACCTTATATGATAATGATGTGAATATGGTGGCATGCTAGACTTGGTCATATGGGCCAACAACATATGAATAGACTAGCCAAAGAGGGCTTGTTGGGTAATATTGAAAAAGTCGATTTGTCCATAAGTGAGCATTGCCTAGTAGGAAAAATGACAAGGAAACCATTTGGAAAAGGTAAAAGAGCTGAATTTCCTCTGCATTTAATCCATTTGGGCGTCTATGGTTCAATGAATGTGAGAGGAAGGCAATGGGCTGTTTGTTTCATCACTTTTATAGATGATTCTACTTGATTCGGATATGTCTATTTGATTTCTCATAAATTTGAAGCATAAGTTGTTTCAAAATGTTTATGAATCTGGCAGAAAATCAATTAGACAAGAAAATAAAGGTATTTAGATCCGATCGAGGTTGAGAATATTTATCTGATAAGTTCAGAAAATTATGTGATGAAAAAGGAATAGAAAGATAGTTGTCTATTCCATATATTCCTCAACAAAATGGTGTTACGGAGAGAAGAAACAGAACCCTACTGGAATGGTTAGGTCCATGATGGCGCATGCTAACTTACCCATTACTTTTTGGAGTGATGTGTTGTTAACTGCTGCCTATATACTTAACCGGGTGCCTTTCAAATCGGTTATTTCCACTTCATATGAGTTATAGACAGTTAGAAAACCGGACTTAAGTTTTCTTAAGCCATGGGGTAGTGCTGCCTATATTCATGAGTCCTCTCACAAGTTTGGGAAATTGGATCCCAAAGAAAATAAGAGTATTTTCATGAGATACTGCGAACACTCAAAAGGATATGTGTTCATAGGTGAGCAGGAAAGTGAGAGTATAACTGAATTCGAATCACGGATGTCACATTCTTAGTGGATGAATTTCCTAAGAATGGCAAAATAAGGGAAGATTACTCCTTATTTGAGACCTTGGATCAAGATAATGATGTCAGTGGAGTTCGTCCAAGTGGCAGTAATATGAGATGAGATGAATTGAATTCAACTCATTCTCAATTGCAACCATCTGATGTGACGACATCATCATTACCTTATCCAAGTGGGAGCATGATGGGGAATGATGTGCTAAGTGTACAATCTCCCATACGGTGAACAAGTCGCCAAAGTATTCCCCGTCGATGTTTTGACATTGAAAGGGAAACTTTTATGGTTGCTCCACAAGATGAGGATAGCCAAAAAATATTAATGATGCTCTAAATTGCCTTAATAAGGAAAAATGGATTCATGCAATGAAAGAGGAAATGGAGTCAATGAAATCAAACCAAAGTCTGAGAACTGGTTGATCTTCCAAAAGGGACGCAGAGCTATAGGGAACAAGTGGGTTCTCAAAATAAAGCGAAAGACTGATGGCTCAATAGAAAGGTATAAGGCTCGCCTTGTGGCGAAGGGGTATAATCAACAGGAAGAAATTGATTATGAAGATACATTTTCTCATGTAATGAGATTTACCTTGATTCGCATTATTCTAGCAATAGTGACTAGTATGGATCTTGAGATACATCAAATGGATGAAAAGACTGCTTTCCTCAATGTAGAATTAGAGGAAGGAATATATATGGAACAACCTGCTAGTTTCATAGTGAAAGGCCAAGAAGAAAAGGTATGTCGACTTTGGGGGTCGATATATGGCCTTAAGCAGTCGTCAAGACAATGATATATACGTTTTCATAATGCCATAATGGCATATGACTTTACAATGATAGATGATGATCATTGTGTATATATCAAAATATCCAATGATCAATTTGTGATCATATCATTATATGTTGATGATATACTAATTGCCGGAAGTAATATGGAGTTTGTCAATACTGTCAAGAGATGGTTATCTTCTAACTTTGAGATGAAGGATATGGGTGAGGCTGCATACATTCTTGGAGTTAAGACTTCAAGAGATTGTTTCGAAGAGATCGTTGTCTCTTTTGCAAGAAATCTATATAAATAAGGTTCTTGAACGATTTCGTATGCAAGACTGTAAACCCATAGACACTCCTATTGCAAAAGGTGAAGGATTGTGCCATAGATCGTGTCCAGGGGACTCCACAAGAGAAGGAACAAATGAAACATGTTCCTTATGCTAGTGCTGTTGGGAGCTTGATGTATGCTATGATGTGTACAACACCCGACATATGCTTTGCAGTCGGAATGGTGAGCAGATACCAATCCAATTCAGGTCAAACACATTGGAAAGCCGTTAAAAGAATACTGAGGTATCTAAAGGGGACTGCTGATTATATGTTGAGTTATTAAGGAAATGATCTGCAACTCAAAGGCTATTCTAATACTGATTGGGGAGGAGATTTAGATGAAAAAAAATCTATCTCTGGGTTTGTTTTCTTACCGAATAATGGCACCATATGTTGGAGCAGTAAGAAACAAAAGTGTATAGCCTTGTCCACAATGTAAGTTGAGTTTGTGGCATTATCAGCAGAAGTGTAAGACAGTATTTGGCTTAAGAAATTTTTGGATCATTTAGGTGTTATTGGAAGTGCTGCAGATTCATTGTTGGTTAACTGTGATAGCCAAGCAGCAAAAGTGTACACCAAATATTCAAAATATCATGGCAAGACCAAACATATAGATACCAAGTATAATCTTGTCAAGGATATGGTTGCACGAAAAGATGTGAACTTAGAGTACATACTACGCATAGAATGGTAGCAGATCCTATAATAAAGCCAATACGTAGAGATGTGTTTTGTGGCCATATGAAATCTCTAGGATTGCGTAGAGACTGATGTACTGAATATTGTAATTTCCCTAAATGTTCACAATTTGATGAATTAGTGTTTTCATCATTAATGCCTATGAATCTTTGTTTGATCTTTATGCATCTTAATGCTTAGTGCATTACTTTAAGTTGAGAAGTATGTTGGACAGATATAAGATTAGCCCACTCACATGGGTAATCGCCTCTATTTACTGCGTGATAAATAGAGATGAGACTGTTTTAAAGTTTATTATCTAGGTGATAATCGAGAGCTCAAACTTAAAACACGTATGTCGGCTTAACTAAGTGTTAAGATGAGGATATAATACTTACTATGTCCGAAAGTAAAAATACCCCACATGTTTTACTTTATCTGTCTAAGATGCCAGATGTGAGTTCTGATGAATTTTGTGAATGAGTAGATACGTGAACTCAAGTTAGACATTGGGTATGTCTGAACTATCATCTGTACGATATTGAAAGGTATAGACATACGCTCCATGGGAAAGGAGTTAATACCGTAATACGTATTTCATACTACGTATGCATGAGACGACCAATAAGAGTGGCAAAAGTTTGATCTCAACTTTTATGTCATGTGAGACTCTTGAGGAAGAGGGTTCCTCAATTTCTTAGTCCCTCATGACTCTTACTTATTCTCAAGATTTCTATTTAGTGTTTGCTATCTTAGGATGTTGCCAATGGTCATGAGTGATTCGATCTAATGGGGCATTTCTAGAAAAGCAAGCTAGACTGAAATTAAGAGTTTGAAGGAAAGAGGAAGATCGTTTTTGGAGAATCACATTATAGTTTTGTATTCACCGGTTAACCAATTATGATTGTCTTTGTGATAATCATAATTGTGAATACAATATATATATCATTGTTTTAAAAGAGATCAAGAGAGATATAAATGTGATCGATCGATCTAAGGTACTGCATACTAAATCTACTCAGGATGTGATGCCCATTATGAGCTGCTATATATTCCTAACAGATATATGGCAACGAGCTCTCAAAGTATGCTGGTCACACGGATTATTCACCGGTATGAATGTTGAAGAGAAGAAAAGAGGATTCTATTCGGCCCACCATGTTAAGTGAGAGTCTATGATGGATTTTTCTCTGATGGGGCTAAGTAGGGCCTGTCCGCCCATGTTGGTTTTGGACCACCATGTGCGAGTGGGAGATAATGGATTTATGAGATGGGCTTAAGGCCCATCCGCTCAAATTAGGCCCAAAAAGGCCCAACCCACGGGAATAGGGCCCGTGGATGGGGGAAGGTATAAAAGGGAGGAGAGAGAGGGAGAACGTAACTCTTGGCATAATAATGTACGTACGTCTCCCTCTCCTTCCAATGCTCTCTTTTCTTCCAAACGCTTAAGGCGACGCCGTTTCCCTTTCAAGGCAAATTGACATCATTGAATCAGAATTTCTTCATCGATCTTCGGCATTGGTGTTTAATCTGTGGCTAACAAGGTACGCTCGAATCCGTGGTGTGCTTTACGATCGGTGATACGTGTTTTCCCGGGCTTCGTCTTCCGCATTGATTTAGGGATTCGATTCGGTGTCGAATCTGGTTTTCGGGGATCCGTTATTCCCAACAGACCCATTCGGGAAGGACTGTCCTCAGATCAATCTGATAAGAGAGGCTTCTGTTCTTGTGGGTTTGGCGTGGTGTGGAAGCTTCATGACACACTTAGGAGGCGCATGATAATATTTCTACTTCTCTATTTTTCTATTTCTCTATTTCTCGGAATAGGTTTGGAACATTAATCCATTTGATAACGCAATTTGATTTTTCTATTTTTGAAACAGATTTCTATTCCATAAATAGATTTAAAAAAAAAATCAGAAACTAAAATTTTTAACTTCTCAATTTCGATTATAGAAATTTTGTCATGCGCACCTTTAAATTCATCGTGGAAGCATTATAATCGATCCATGCGTCAATAGTATCTACGCTATGATAAGTGACATTCCAAGGAGTGGTAACATTTGAAGAAATCGAGTTCTTGTTGATTTCAACATGCTTTTAAGCAGGGTCCCATTCTGAGTTTGCGAAAGTGTCAAACTCGACGTGGGATTTGATTCTAGGATGAGTTGTTGTTCGTGGTGTTGAACAGGCCTAGAAACCGGTCTACCGAATTGACAGGAATTTGAAATCTTGCAAGAGCCATGAAAAATGCAAACCCCTCACCATATTGGCCAAGAGGCTTATTGCCAATGTCGATGGTGAAGCGGAAGTGGGTGGTGAATGATGGAAGTAATTTGAAGGCGAAACGCTCACAACTCAAACAAAAAGTGAAGAAAATAGAGAAGTTTCTAGATTTATCTTACCTTAACAAAAAAATAATTGCAAGACTCCCCTATTTATAGACTTGTTATATGACATTTACTCTTCCTAATAGATAAAGCTAGCACTCCATATAAGATTTAGAAACTAACAAAACAATCACCTTATCTTATCATGTCTCACTATATATCTAAAAATAATCGTTATGTCTAGAAATATGAATACACTCATTAAAAATAACACTACAATTATGACTCTTCTTCCATACAAATACCAAACAATTATTGGCATCGATGAATTTGGTTTAATTTCTAATAGTCTCCCTTAAACCAAATTTTCTTCAATCAATCATTCCAAGCAAGCTCTTGAACTTTCAGAAAGCATCGATCTTAAGAGGTCGGTAAAAATATCTACTACTTGATCTCCAATCTTCACATGTAACAATTCAACCTGATTCTGTTTAACCTGTCCTCGAATGAAATGATATTGAATATTGATATGTTTGCTTCATTCATGAAAAACTGGATTTTTTGCCAATGCAATAGCAAAAAAAGATTATCAACAAAAATATCAGTTGCTTTCTTCTGCTCCGTAAGAATATCTTTGAATAGTCTTATCAACTAAATTGCATGACAAACGTATGAGGATATGGCTACATATTTAGCTTCACATGTCGATAAAGTAACATTGAGTTGCCTCTTTGATAACCATGTAAAAGCAGTGTCACACAAGAAAAATACAAAGCTTATAGCGGTCTTTCGATCATCGATATCTCTACCATAATCACTATTCGAATAAGCTCTAAGTTGGAAGGATTCAGAGTAATAGTAGTGTAGGCCATGAGAAGTAGTACCTTTGATATACCAAAGTATTATCTTTAAAGCTTTAAGATGAGATGATTTCAGCTTCTTCACATATCGACTCAAAAATCCAACACTATACATAATGTCCATCTCGTGCATGTCAAGTGTCTCAAACTCCCAATCAAGCTTCTATAATATGTTGAATCAACATCGACCCCATCATCAAACTTCAAAGGTTTGGTTCCGCCTTCCATTAGTGTATTGATCAAGTACAATTTTTCATGTTGAATTTTTCAAGGATATTTTATGCATATCCATTTTGGGAAATAAAAATCCTCTTAGCACTTTGCTTCACTTCGATCCCAAGGAAATAATTCATGAGACCATTATCAGTCATCTCAAATTCTTTCACCATCGATGCCTTAAAAGCATCAATCATTGCCGGATTATTTCCCTTAAAAATAAGGTCATCAACATATAAATAGGCGATTAGAATATCACCTTTTTCTTGCTTCAAATAGAGTGCATGCTCGTCAATTCGCCTTGAAATATATATATCAATTATGGAATTCCATGCTCTCCATGCTTGTTTAAGTCCATGTAGAGCTTTCTTCAACTTTAGCACTTTGTCTTCATGACCTTTCACAACAAACCCCTTCAATTGTTCAATAAAAATCTCTTCTTCAAGGATATCATTCAAAAATGCTGATTTGATATCCATTTGATAAATTTACTCAATCACTTTGAGCAACGATAGAAATAATCAATCTAATTGTTTCCATGCGGATGACAGGGGTAAAAACTTCATCATAGTCAACTCCAGCTTTTTGTTTGTACTCCTCCGCGACTAATCGAGCATTGTATCTTGTTATTTCTCCTTTCTTGTTCTTCTTGGCCTTGTACACTCATTTGACTCCAATCGATTTCTTGTCCTTTGGTAGATCAACAAGCTCTCATGTTTGATTCTTCTCAATGGCTTCAATTTCTTCATTCATAGCTTTTCTTCATTCATAGCTTTTCTCCATTTTTCTTTCTTGGCCACATCATCATAAACAAGTGGTTCACAATCTGCAAGAAGAGATACAAGGTGAACCTCGTCAATACCTTCATAAATGTAAGACGATCTCCTTGATCTTAGTACTAGCGGTTCATCGACACCATTTGAAGAGATTGGCAATGATGAACTTGAAGAAGATATTGGAGAAGAATGTGTCGACGGATGATCCTTCAACTCTGTTGGATCAGTATCACCATGAGCATTCACTTCATCTTTTGGGTTGTCTTCCCACGTGCCATCTTCATCGAACTTGACATCTTTGCTTATATACATTTTCAAAGTGTTATGATCAAATAATTGATAGGCTTGGATGGGGAATCTTACCCAAAAAAGATGAGCTTTTTAGCCTTGTCTTCCAATTTTGATCTTTTCTAGTCCGGCACATGAACATACGCAATACTTTTGCAAATTCTCAAGTGTGAAACACTTGGTGTTTTCCCAGTCCATACTTCTTGTGGAGTTATGTCTTCAAGTCCATATATGGGATATCTATTTTAAAGATAGACTGTACACAAAATAGCTTCAGCTCAAGGCTCCTTTGGCAAATTTTTGCTCTTCAACATGCTTCAAAACATGTCGAGAACACAGAGTTGTTAAGAAATGTCGAATACCATGATCCTCACAAAATTTGTTGAATATGATTGAGGTGAATTCTCCACCACGATCAATCTTCATAGTTTTGATAAAATAGCTACTCTCCTTTTCAGTCAAGTTCTTGATTGTTTGAACATATTAAACACTTATGTTTTTATAATTAAAAAAAATACACCCAAGTTTTCCAAGTAAAATCATCAATAAAAATAATAATAATGATGACTACCATATGAATGAGTAATTGAGCCACACACATCAAAATGAATCAATTCGAGGGGCTTCTTTGCTCAATAAATCGCTTCCTTCGGAAAGTTAGTTCTAGAATGCTTACCGATAACACACCCTTCAAATAATTGATCGAGATGATTGATATGTGGTAAGCCACAAACCATCTTCTTGCGAGTAAGCAAATTGAGTCCGCCAAAATTGAGATAGCCGAATCTTAAATGCCACAACCATGAAGGATTATCCACCTATGCCTTCAGATATCGAGACATCATTTTTTATACTAAGAGTAAACATCTTGTTCTTCGACATCTTTACATTCGCAATTAGTTTGTTATTCCTATCCACGCACGCCTTCAGATATGAACAGTATAGCCTTTCTCCAAAAGCTATCCCAAATTCAAAATATCGTTTGACATTTTCAGGATATAATAAACATGAGTAATAAATTGATGTGCACAATTCTTCAAGCGAATCAGAATTGTACCTTTACCTTCAACTAAGAATTTTGGGGTTATCATCGAAAGAGACTTTTTCTTTAATTGTCTCATTTAACTCGGTAAACATCTCATTTCTCCCGCACGTGATTGCTTGCACTAATATCCAAATACCACATACCAATTTGACCTCATTCATCTTCTTTGAATGCCAATAGTAGAACCTGATCAGCATCATTCACTAAATTTGCCTTTTCATTTGGTCCGCTACTCTCCTTGTTCCGACAGTCAGAAGCATAATGGCCAAGTTTATTACAATGATAACATCGAATTTTAGATTCATCATATCACTGGCCTATCGAGTCCTTTCTTTTTCCACAAGCACCTCTTTGATACTAGTATCTACCATCACTTCGAGTAGCATCTCCTCTACTTCGTCCACGACTTCTTCCTTGAAAACGACCTTGACCTCAACCACGATCACGATCTTGGTTCCCGCGAGTTTGTCTAGGTTCTCTTCTTTGTTCCTTCTCATCTCAGATGGTCAACTGCATTTGGAGAACTTCCTCCACTGGTTCAATCTTTTTTCTTCTAAACCTTTCTTCATAGGCTTGTAATGAACCCATAGGCTCATCGATCATCATGGCATCCAAGTCTTTGGATTCTTCAATTGCAACAATAATGTGGTCATACTTGTTGTCTAATGACCGAAGTATTTTCTTGAACACGAACATCTAAAACGTTTTCTCCGTTTCTTTTCATTCGGTTAACAATTGCCAAAACTCTTGTGAAATAATCGGCAATTGATTCAAATTCTTTCATATCAATTACCTCAAATTCACCTCTTAAGGTTTGACGATGAATCTTCTTAACTTTCTATACTCCTTGATGTGTATTGTGAAGAATCTCCCATGCCTCCTTAGTGGTAGTAGCATTCGAAACATTTTCAAACATGGAATCATCTAACACTTGATAGTTGATTGAGAGGGCATTTTGATCTTTCGAACGAACCTTCTCCAAGGCATTCCTCTAGTTCTAGTTCAAGGTAGCTTCCTCTGGCTCATCATAGCCAATATTGACTAGTTCCCACACACCGTATACACCGAGTAGAGCTTTCATTCTAACAATCCAGTTACCATAACTTTCTTTAATAAGACAAGGGTATTGAAGAGGAAGCTAATTATTTGTTGAAGCCACGATCACAAACCGCAAAGCTCCGATACCACTTAATGAAAGTAATTTGAAGATGAAATGCTCACAACTCACATAAAAAAGAGAAGAAGATAGATAGGCTTGTAAATTTATTTCACCTTAATAAGAAACAATTATAAGACTCCCCTATTTATAAACTTGTTACATGACCTTTACTCTTCCTAATAGATAAAGCTAACATTCAAAATATAATCTAGAAACTAATAAAACAATCACCTTATCTCATCATGTCTCACTATATCTCTAAAAATAATCACTACATCCAAAAGTACGAAAATATTCATTATAGATAATGACGAACATACTAATTGAAGATAACGCTGCAATTATGACTTAAGTACCGAACAGTTATCGGCACTAATGAATTTGGTTTAATTTCTAATATTGAAATCGGAGAGATTCCCCGAACCAAAGTCCCATAGCCTGACCTTCTTGATGTATGTGGCTCTGCCCACGTGGCAATAGTACATCTGACTCGTAAAGTCGACGTTTCCAACTGAAGTACGCTCTGCATCTCCCTCGTATGGTATGCTGAATTCAAGGCAAATCACAAAGCATGCAAGAAGGGAGGGAAGATGAGAGACAAAGTTGTAGAAATTGATAAAGACACTGTTGGACATAGAGTGACTAGAGAGACCTGAGATCGTGTAATTGATGTCGCTATAGATGGAAATGTCGCTCAGATCAAGTAGCTTGATGTCTCAATCTTTTCTTACTTGTCATGTTGCTTAGGTTTCGGCTTGATGTCTCAATCTTTTCTTATTTGTCATGTTGCTTCGGTTTCGGTGGTATTCGCACATATTTTAAAATGGATTGCGAACCTACTGAAGAATATTCGAACATGAATATATAAACAATGGCATGAAGCCAACCAACTCCGACTAATAAACCGCACCGTTGTTTGGAGGTAAATAGGAAATGTTTAACAATTGCAAATGACCCCTCGATTAGACTGCCGGGCGAAAGCCAATTCTTTTAGGTTGTACTTCGATCGGTCGCGTGACAGAATGGTGGACGATTTCAATGGAAGAAATTTAATGACCGGCCAAAATTATTCAGGCATAAGTTACCTTGTGGATAAGAAATTTAAAGCACTAACAGAAAGAAATTCTATATATATATATAGAAAGGCCAATTGCTCACCCTTTTAGACGTAGATGGAAACCTCAATTACTATGCTTATATACACAGACAGATACATGAAGATGGATATAAGTAGATTTTTGGAAATTTAGGGACAAAAACGAAAGACTGAAATTACTTTTGTCTTCAACAGATATTAGAGATGTTCCTATATCCTTCAGATGACGCAGTCGCAGGAGAGGTTTCTTCCAGAGGCATTATTTGCTTGTAATGTAGCCACTAACGCAACATGGTAAATTATGAATTGTAAATTGACAACGAGGCCTAGTGCAGGCAATATACACTTGTTAGGATGGTGAAGATACCACGAAGCCTGGTCAACGACCCTCTTCGATGATCGAAGTTAAAAGCGGCTCGCCGGAACTGACCGATGGTGTAGGCACACGATAGACAGGAACAGGCATCTTCACTGGGAGGTTAGGGACATCGGCCTCGAATTTCAAAACTTGAATCGCTTGCCGTATCGACGGCCTCAAAGTCCGATCTGGATGAGCACACCACAACCCCACCATTATTAAGCACTCGACTTGCGTCTCCTCCAAATCTGAGCCCATCCTTTCATCAACAGCCTCTCGAAGCTTCTTGTCTCCGAAAAGTGCCCACACCCACTCTACCAAACTCATCCCCGACTCTGGACTTTTCGGATCCCTAGCTTTCCTTCCCGTGGCGATTTCTAAGGCGACGACACCAAAGCTGTACACATCTGATTCTTTGCTTGCTCGGCCAGTGGTCATGTACTCAGGTGCAAGGTACCCAAACGTACCGGCTAAACCAGTAGTCTGTGGACCGAGTTCGTGGTCCATCAGCCTTGCCAAACCAAAGTCACCCAATTTCACATTGAAATTAGAGTCTAGCATGACATTGCTAGACTTGATGTCCCTGTGTATTACACACTGCTCCCACTCTTCATGCAAATAGAAGATCGCTGATGCTAAACCGATCGAGATTCTATACCTAATGGACCAATTGAGAGGACCCTTCTTTCCAAAGAGATGCGAGTCGAGGCTCCCATTCGGCATATACTCATAAACGAGCATGAACTCGTTCCCTTCGTGACACCAACCTATGAGCTGCACGAGGTTCCGGTGCCTTAAACTGCTGATGACCTTCACCTCCGTGACAAACTCTCTTTTCCCTTGCTTGGAGCCCCTCGATATTCTCTTTACCGCGATCATCGTGTCTAGGTTGAGTAAATATCCCCGGTACACAGCCCCGAATCCTCCTTCACCAAGCTTTCTATCACTTGAGAAGTTGTTGGTTGCCGATGCAAGATCTTGGTATGAAAATCTCCTCGGTCCGGCACGCCTCTCGAAGTCATCGTTGATGGACGTCAGCATCGCTGTCTCTGTTATCTTCTCCGTGTTCTTTCGCTTCCTCCTCATCCATATGATTCCCATAGCTATTGCTACACCAGAAACTACCATAACGCTTAGCGGAATCGTCAACCCAAGTATAAGGCCAACCCTTTTTGAATTACCACTATTCGGTCCCTCCACAGCTAAACTTGATTTGAAATCCCACGAACCAAGTGTGTGTCGTTCCATGTAATAGCCACTTGCGGCCGTAAAACCAATTATGACCCATTCGGGAAGGACTGTCCTCAGATCGATCGGATAAGAGAGGCTCGTGTTCTCCTGGGGGTTTGGCGTAGTCTGGAAGCTCCAAGACACACTCAAATTCATTGTGGAGGCATTATAATTGATCCATGCATCGATGGTATCTCCGCTATGATAAGTGACATTCCAAGGAGTGGTAACGGCTGAAGCAATTGACTTTGTGTTGATTCCAACATGCTCATAATTGGGGTCCCATTCCGGGTTCGCAAAGGTGTCAAACTCGACATGTATGATTTGATTTTGGGACGAGTCGCTGTTCGTGGTGTTATACAGCCCCAGAAACCCGCCTATCGAATTAACGGGGATTTGAAATCCCACGGAAGCCATGAAAAACGCGAACCCCGCAGCGTATTGGCCATGAGGCTGGCCGTTCGTGTCGATGGTGAACTGGAAGTGGGTAGTGAAATCAGAGAGCTTCCCCGAACCGGAGTCCCATAACCGGACCTTCTCGTTGTATGTGGCTCGGCCCACATGGCAGAAATAGAGCTGACTCGTCATGTCGACTGCTCCAACCATAGGCTTCGCATCTCCCTCGTACAGGATATCATTCGCAGCAGGATCGAAGCGAGAGATGTTGAATTCAAGGCAAATGACCGAGTAAACAAGAAGGAAAGAGGAGAGGACGGAAAGAGGTGTTGAAACTGATGAAGACATTATTGTACATAGAGTGACCAGAGAGAGACCTGAGACTGTGCAATGGACGTTGCTATAGATGAAAATGTCGCTCAGATTAAATAGCTTGATGTCTTTATCATTTGTTAGTTGTCATGATGCCTAGGTTTCGACTACTCGGGCATATTCTATAACAGAGGGAAGATCTACCGGAGAAAATCAAGAGCTTGAAAATATAAACAAAGACATGTAGCCATCTGACTTCGATCAATCGCCAGCACCATTCTTTCAAGGTACATAGGAAATGCTTAACAATTGCGAGTGACTCGTTCAATTCACATATAAAGCCAGGATTGAAAGGTGCATGTACGATTAGATCGCGGAGAAGACCAATTCTCGTTAGGTCGCACTTGAGGCAGCTATAAGAATAAGACAAAGACTGTTGGACGATTTCAACAGAAGAAATCTAAAGGCCTGCCCACAGCAATTAGGTGTTTTCGCTTAAATTAGTTCTCACTTATGGCTGCACGCTGGCAGAATCCATTAATAAAATATATATAAAACAAGCTCTCAAAAGAATTCCAGAGATTGAGAATTAGAACTTGGCGCTTTGATAGAAAAATGGATCCGAAATGTAATGATTCTTATTTTATATAGATTAATAAGAAAAAAAATTCTTTTGAATTATCAAAGAAAGAACTTTGCGTAGGAGTTGAAGTCCCAAAAAGACAATTCGGAATTCCTTTTTAATGGGAGATCGGACTGTTTTTTCATTGGAGGTGGAAAATTCGCCTACTTAATTGTACCAATTTGCAAATTTTTTCGATAACCTCGTGGCTTGGTCTGGGTCCTCCTCTCTCTGTCTGTGATCTACTGCCACCTTGTGATGGTTATTGTCCGAAAGCAACGACGACCACCTTTCTCACTCATCCGTGAAAACTTTTGTGATTTAATGACCCTTGTTGTACTAATTTAATCTCCTTTTAATCTAATGAACGCTACTCTAGCATCTGACTCGGAAAAATGAACGAATTGACCTTTCAAAGAAGGTGCAGGAAAGCAGTCGGGCCACTATTGAAGGTTCTAACAGGAAAGGAATGGAAAATTACCAATTCAGTCATAAACCTATAGTACGAATACTAATTCCATCCTTTTTTAAAAAAAAAATTGTCAATTTAGTCTTTAATTTTTGCTCTAAATTCCAACACAGTCATTTCTATCAATTTTCCTGGAAAATCACTGATATATTGGTATGCCATGTAGCCGATGACTGCACTACCACATTATCGATCTTTTGCGAAAATTGACCAAAATGATTATATTAGAATTTCGTGTGAATTTGTGTAAATAAATTGACAAAATTAAAATGTTCAAAATTAAATTGGAGTCTGTAAAATAAATTTAGAGAAAATTTCAAATATGGACCTAAAGTGGAGGTGTTTTCTCAAAAGAGAACTCAAAGTTGACCTTATATCAAATAATGGTCTCAACTGGCCAATTTAGTCTCAAATGAAGGCCTAAACTCACTAGATGACAAAATCTTATTTATAGTGAGGTGTATTATCATCCATGGACTTTTTCTTTCTTTTTTTTTCTCTTTTTTTCGTCTTTTTTTTTCATTTTCTTTTCTTTCATTTTTCTCACCCCCTCCTTTGTTGTAGTCTCCTCACCTACAAGCTTGAAATTATACATTCTCGGTCACCTTCTCTGGCTATGAAATCCTTAAATCCTCTAGATGCATCAGATCTTGGCTCGCTCATGCTTGATCTAGGCTCAGATTTACCTTCATTTGATGACAAAGGTTCTAAAGCTTCTCTCAAGGGTGGTGGGAGGGCTCGAATAGGACTAAAAATTGGCAGCAATGTGGTTTGAATTTGAAATTGATGAGGCAAAACCGTTGTCGAGGTTGAAAAAGTCGCCTAATTAAGTCAGTCAAACAAGATGATATGGCGACACGTGAATAATGTTGCTTCTGTTGGTGGCAAGCAAGACCAAAATCAGTGCAAAAATTGCAATTGCTAGGTTGGTGCAAGGCGTGGAATATGTGAAGTTTGGTGTGCTCTTGAGGTGAGAGAACATATGTCGCTAAAGGGATTGGTTTGGACAAGTCGGCGATTGCAGAGTCTCGGCAAAAGCAAAAAGGTGTTGCCAAGAAGATTAACCAATTGGTAAAATTAGCCAGAGACTTAAGAGGAGTTATGTTAAGGATTTAATGCGGGCTGTCTACATGGAGGAATTCTGGAAAGAGTCGCTTAATTTGAGCAATCTTCCTGTATGATTATTGAGTGCTTCAAAGCTCAAAGTTCAAAGTTCAATCCCATTGTGATGATAGAAGGACAAACAATTGCATAAACTTGGCGCTGAAGAAAATTTTGCACATAAGATGATAAGAGAATATTCAAGAAGTTACACAACTCATTCCGACATTCAAGTGGATGATCTCAACAACCTAAAAACACATGGTAGAAGCTTGTGTAGTTGAACTCAATTCAACACAATGTCAATTCATTCCCATATTAGTTGTGCGGCTGAATTTGTAATCTATGAAAAAGAAATCACAGTACAACATATATGGATTTTTCATTCCACTAATAGCAAAAACTTGTGATGGTTGATGATGAAAATCATATGAGAATATGATCTAAATTGTGTCAAATTTGTAGCACCACCACAACAACTTTAAAGCATTTGACATTGAGACAATTGATATGCACTCTACTAAATCACCACACCTAATTCAACATGATGTCAGAGGACTTGCATGATTGCAACATTTATGCTCAAATTTACAGGTCAAGATAAATCAGGATCTAGATGACACTGAGGTAATTTTATTAAGAGCAACGGTTTCAAACAAACCGAAGATGCGAAAAGCTAGATAAGAGGCCAACTCTAAAGTGCTCAAACTTTGTCAACAAATTCCACGCTACCAATTTGCTCATAGTACTTTTGCTTCATAACATGTTCTCAAACACTCCTAATTCACGCAATATCATGCCCTTTTTGTTCTTGGAGCTCCACGATGAACTCATTCCTCATCCTAAACTGCAGCTTCTAAGCTTCTTGCTTAAACCTCTCGTTCTACAACTCCTGGTAGTTATAAACCTTTTTATCAGCTTTATCAAAAACCTTTCCTACTCAGCACCTTCTCAACATCATAGCAATTTGATATAATGAAGCCCTGGACAAATCGTATCATCACATCAAAAAGGAAGAATTTTCCAATTATCCATTGTAAAAACAAAATAAACCCATTCAGGCATTTCATCGAACATTTTTGGTGGTGTGCCTCTAAGAAAGACAATCAAATCAAATTAGAACTTGTAATGGCTGTCGGGATAAAAGAATCATATTGTAAGCTTGTCACTTTTGGCTTGTGGGATCTTTAACGAATGATTTTGAGGAATGTAACTTAAAATATTCAACGAGTTAGGTTGTGCTGTAATGGCTTGCATTGAAGAAAAGCTGGTCCTAGTCATGAGACGAGATGGCAGAGAGAGAGGGGGGGCGGATAAGTAATGATAATGTGGAAGATGGAGGTGTGGATAACCAGCTGGTCCTCATCCTGGTCCTGATAATTCATTGAGCTCGCAGGTAGGGGTAACTAAAGCGTGAGGAAGATGAAAGAACAAGAAGAAAAGAAAAAGAGAAAGAAGAAAGAAAAATAAAATTAAAGAAAAAATTTACTTGGATGAAAATGCCCCTGGCAAGAGATAAGATTTGGCCAGCCGGTAAAATCGGGATCTTATTTGAGAATAGATCGATCACTTCAAACCTTTATTTAAGAGAACATCTACTTTGAGCCCTCTCTTAAGAAAATACCTTTACTTTGAGCCTTTATTTGAAATTTTCCCATAAATTGATTGATTGGGAAATTTTCTACAAAATAAAGGCTACTAATGTTAGGAATCCACTTACTTGACAAATACTTATTATTAGATCCAGATATCACAAACAAAAGGGATAAATTGGTTGAAATGTAACTAACTATAGATTGCAAACTCTTTCTCCGAAAGTGTAGTTATTAACACTTTTATAAACTGTAAACTCTGGATCTTCTTCAAAATTGCGTGAATATAATGGCAAGAGTGACCCAAAAAAAAAATAAATTGCAATAACAAAAGAAATAGAGATGGAGAATATCAAAATAGAGATTTATAGCGATTCCCTTCTCCTTTCACCTACTCCCCTCTTTCAGCTCTGGATAGAAATTGTTTATTTTACAGTTCTCTTGCTGTAAGATTGGTTCCTCTGTTGTTGCCGCACAGTTGAATCAGGACACGTGGATGAATATCATCATTTTTCTACGTCGTTGCATTTAGGGTGAGCTCATATTGCATGGAGCATAGTTTTCATTAAATAAGCAAAAACCCAAAAATAGTTGGTTGAAATTTTGTGTTAATTAAAAATTATGTCTAGGTTGAATATGTATTTTTCTAATTAACCTTGTCATGCTTACATTGCTTTAAGATAAGTAATTCCACCCTCTCCTTGCAATTTAATGCTTTGATTTTCAAGTGTTAGATAACAATTGTGCACTCAAATGATTGCCTCACATATTAGTAAATTGGTGTAAAATCAATTCAAGCTACTTGACAAGCATTTTCTTGAAATGAACAAGTTTAGGTACCGAAAGAGCATTAGTTAATTAATTAGCGTAACCAAGTCCTTGACCATAAATTCTCTAGTTCTGTAGGAAGTTAAGTATATTTTCATAGCTCACTTGAATTCTAACAAACCCCAATAAGCTAGTGGCGACTCTTCATTAAAAAATTTTTATAGCGTCAATTTGAACCTAAAATTGAAAAAATAACGTCGCACAAGGTACAAGCTTAGAAAAGCCCGCGCCTAAATGAGGACCATAGGCCTACCTTTTTTACAATATCCCTAAACCTTTGTCTTTTCCCCTATGAACTGAAAACGTAGGTCACGATAATCACAACGTTTTTTTTTTCAACCACTTAAATTCTGTTACGCCTAAAAAAATGGTCACCTGAGTACCATAGAGTATCATAATTTTTAATTGATCACTTAAGTACTATAACTTTTTAGAAATGTTCACCCAAAGTGCCGAAAATCCAATGTGGTGAAAATTAAAAAAAAAAAAAATGTTAGGACACTTAAATGATTGATGAAAAAAATTATTATGGCACTTAAATAAGGGACATACCAAAGTTATGGCCTTTGGATTGTCCTTTTTTCCATTATTTTAATTTTTAATTAGTCAAGAAAACCCAAAATTAGCTTAATGTCTCATTTAGGTCATGTCTAGTTGATTGTTGCATCATGGAATTTATTATGTAAGTCACTTAGTGATTTAAATTATGCTTGCATTAGTCATGTCCGCGTAGCTTTCTTAGGAACAATTTCAAATTTATGATGATACTTAAAACTAGGAAAAGCTAAATGATTAGGTTGCATATAGCAGTCTTTCATCATAACGATTATTAACTCCGAGATCGATAGTCTATGCATAATCATACATGCTTTAGGCATCTCATTTGGGTAATGCATAGATTATAGGATTGAATCTTTACCTTTATGATTCATAGTTCGTAGGGGTCGCGCTTTGGGGTTTTATACCGCAGCTTTGTTTGAGTTGCTCGACATGATCCAGGTTCTTCAATTCTTCTAGCAATTTATTTATTGCTCCATAATTTTTTGTTTATTGCATCATGCATGATCACCTTTTATTTGTTAGTGGCATAGGATTATAAATTCATGAAAATTGCATGTAATATTTTGTTTCAATAAAAGAACAAATATACCAAAAAGACTTTAGATCCATCTAGTTTAACTAAATATCTGAACTCATAAATTTGCAGTTTGTAAAAATAAGACGGACTCCCTTGCCTTACTTAGGCTTCTAACCGACCCTTACCTTACTCAGGCTTCTAATCGACCCATAATTAGTTACTGGGGACAACTAAATTAAATTTTGAATACATAATTGATTGGGAAAACCAAGTTGCCACCAGTATGGATTCAGAGGGGTTGTATGGGCGAAGTTGCCACCCCACAAGAGGAACCATTTGTGCCCGCTTTGCAATCCGCCTGCTTTCCTTGGCGGTTCACGTCGAGAGGTTTGGAATAGCTTCCTCGACTTCTTTCCTTTGAAGTCGCCTTCTTCTTTGCCCCAAAATCCTTAGTTTAGGGTTAGCCTTTGAAGAACACCTCTGATTTAGACCCAATTCGTTAATTTAGGGTAAATATTGTGTTAAATGACATTGTTTAGGTCCAATCATGCTTACTTCACTTTGCCGGCAAGCCCCATCAGAGCTTTCCAGCCACATAAATTCCGTGATGGCTATGAAATGATTTTTTTTTTTTTCCAAAAGTGTTATCATGTGAGTTATTAAAAGTTTTGGTATTAAAGTGAGTATCATACAAAAATTATGATACTTCATCATTCTTTCATAAATGTGAAAATAGGTAGTCTTTGTTTCATATATAAGTCTTTAATTATGGCCCGGCTACTTTCCTAGACATTTTTTGAAAGGTGAATTCATTCATTATCATGAATCACATAAAATAAGTAGTGGTCATTATACTGACAAGCCAAGAGATAAATTAGTACAGCAAGAGCTCATTACATCACTTAAGTTTTCTTAACATTGTCTGATTTCTTAAGTAACTATTAAACAACTTAATTTTTAGGTTTTGTTTGGCAGTCCCCATTTGAGCTAGATAGGATAACAAATTATTATATTTGGTGCTTGGTGATGTTCTCCAAACGAGATAAATCCACATAGAATGCCAGATATCTTATCTAATATGGGAGGTGAAATAAACTCTAACTGGATAAAAATTGAGAAAAATAAATTAAGAATTTCTATTATCTTGCAGCAATAGAGTGATAGAGTGAAAGTTCAAAAAAATTTGGCACTCACATGATCGAAAAAAAAAAAAAAAAAAGTTAAAGCTTTTATATGAGTAAAGGAAGTATGCTGTGGCACTTGGTGTCCTTTTGCTAGGAAAATTGCATTAATTTTCTTAATAATGAAATCTAATGACTTGACCTATAAAATAAAAAGAAATCCAATGACGGTTTCCTATGGATGAACGGACGCTTTTAAACAGTTACTAGCCGTGGCATCAATTCACATCTTTCAAAACGAACTAAACATCTGGAATTCAGAACAAGTAAATACTAGTAACCCAGAGATAGGACCAGTTAAGGGTTCAACATCGAATTGAGTTGTCACGCAAGAATTCACTTAGATTCAATTTACTTAGAAATAAGAAAAACGTTTACGACAAACTTCATTGTTCCGAAGCTTGTGAAAAATTAAGAGCACTTGCAACATGATTCTTATTCAATCCTTCCAATAGTAAATTAACCACACTCAAGCTCAACGACCCTCTCGGAGGCTATCGGCGATGTGAGGCTCGCTGGAGGTGATGGAGAGCGGCAACTGCACGGGGTACACTGCTGGTGACATCTTATAAGGAAGAACCGGCACCGGAATCTCAAAATTGAGGGCCTGAAGCGCTTGCCTTATGGAGGGCCTCAAGCCCTTATCGGATGAGCACACCGCAAGCCCACGACCAACAACCGCTCCACTTGTTTCCCATCAAAAATCCACTTTGAGTCTCTCATCCACAGCCTTAAGGACCCCGGTTTTTCCCATAGAGATCCCACACCCACTCCACCAAATTCATCTGCGACGATTGCTCCATTGGATCAACGGACCTTCGTCCCGTAGCAATCTCGAGCGCAACCACCCCGAAGCTATACGCATAGGACTGCTTGCTCGCTCGCCCTGTGCTCACGTACTCCCGGGTCAGGTATCCCAACTTGCGGGCTCGCCCAGTCGTCTGCGGCCCAAGCTTGTGGTCCATGAGGCGGGCCAGCCCTAAGTCTCAAAGCTTGACTTTGAACCTCGAGTCTAGCATCACGTTGCTGCACTTGATGCGCCGGTGCACCACGCACTGCTCCCACTCCCAGTAGAGATAGGATAGCGCAGAGTCAAGCCCGACCGAAATCTTGTACCAGGCAGCCTAACGTAGAGGCCTCCTCTTGCCGAAGAGGTGCCTGTTGAGGCTACCGTTCGGCATGAACTCGTAGACGAGCAGGAACTCAGTCGCCTTGTGGCACCAACCTATAAGTTGCACTAAATTTCTGTGCCCCAAGCTGCCGATCATCTTCACCTCCGTGATGAACTCCTCGCTCCCTTGTTTCAAACCTCTTGATATCTGCTTCACCGTGACTGCCGCGTCCAGGCCAACCAGATATCCCCTGTAGACCGCCCCGCACCCACCTTCACCCATCTTCCTCTCCTCGGCGAATTTGTTGGTAGCAGAAACGAGGTCTGCATAGGTAAACCTCCATGGCCCTTCCCTCATGAACTTTTCCATCTCCAATCGCTCGCCCCTCCTCTTCATCCTCCAGAGAATTGCTGATATCACCACCATGCTGCAGAATAGGACTCCTAGCGGAACTGCTAAACCAACAACTAACTTGGTCTTTTTGGCATTTCGTTGCTTTTCCTTGACTTCGAGGTTCAAACTGAAGGACCAAAATTTAAGTTGGTGATGTTGGTGAAATGGAGAGCTGCAGCTGAGAAACCGATCATCACCTCATCGGGCAAGACAGCAGTAAGATCAATCTGATATGAAATACTTGTCTTTTCGTGCCAGTTTTGCGTAATCTGGTAGCTCCAAGAAATGCTTAGGTTCTTGGTCGTGGAGTTGCACACTGTTGAGAATTATTGATTCCCTTAAATGGATTCGACACTAAATCAAATCCCTAAAAACGAATGCAAAAGACAAGCCCAAGAACAAACATGTATCACCGATTAAAGACACACCACGGAATTGAGCGTACCTTATTATCTACAGATTAAATACCAACGTTGAAGATTGAGGAAAAATTTGATCCCGTTCTACCAAGGAGCGTACTATTACTTCAAGGGAGAGAAACTTACATTGGTTTTGGGAGAGGGAGAAAAGAAAAACGTACGTAAAAACTAAAAGGGGCATTCTCTTTTTCTTTTCTCCCTTAAATACGTCTTATCCAAAAGACACATCCCCTCAATGTAACACATCTTCATATCTCAACCCTTCATCCATGGGCCCTTATCTTGCAAGCCGGGCTTTTAGACCCAACATGGGCGGACAGGCCCTCTAAGGCCCATCAACATAAATGAATAAAACCATCATCTTCCATTCGTATATGGTGGACCGAACATGATCCTCTTTACCTCTCTGCAATGTTCATACCAGTGAAAAATCCTTGTGACCAGTATACTTTGAGAGCTCGTTGCTATACATTTGTTAGAAATATATAGCAGCTCATAATGTGTATCACACCCTAGATCGGTCGATCGATTATATTTATATCTCTCTTGATCTCCTTTTAAACAATGATATATTGTATCCACAATTATGATTATTCCAAAGACAGTCATAATTGGTCGACCAGTGAACACAAAACTAATATGTGATTCTCCAACTTTGGTCTTCCTCTTTTATTCAAACTCTCAATTTTAATTTAGCTTGCTTTTCTAGAAATGTCCAATTAGATCGAATCAATTCATGATCATTGGCAACATCTTAAGATAGGAAATACTAAATAGAAATCTTGAAAATAAGTAAGAGTCATGAGGGTACTAAATTGAGAAACTATTTTCCTCAAGAGTTTCACACGACATAAAAGTTGAAATCAAAACTTTTGTTACTCTTATTGGTCGTCTCATGCGTACGTAGTATAAAATACGCATCACGGTATTTAACTCATTTCCCATGGAGCATATATCTATACCTTTAATACCGTACAGATGATAGTTCAGACATACTTAATGTCTAACTTAAGTTCACGTATCTACTCATTCACAGAATTCATCAGAACTCGCATATGGCGTCATAGATTGATAAAGTAAAATATATTGATTATTTTACTTTCGGATATAGTAAATATTATGTCATCATCTTAACACTTAGTTAAAGCAACATATGTATTTTAAGCTTGAGCTATCAATTAGCACCTAGATAATAAGCTTAAAAACCGTCTCATCTTTATTTATCACACAGTAAATAGAGGCGATTACCCGTTTGAGTGGGCTAATATCTTATCTGTCCGACATACTTTCTTAACTTAATATAATGCATTGAGCATTAAGATGCATAAATATTAAACAACAATTTATAGGCATTAATGATGAAAAAACACAAATTCATTGAATGTGAACACTTTAGGGAAATTACAATATTTAGTACATCAGCCTCTATGCAGTCCTAGAGATTTTACATGACCACAAAACACATCTCTAGGTATTGATTTTGTCATAAGATCTGTTACCATTCCATGCATAGATATGTATTGTAACTTCACATCTTTTCGTGCAACCATATCCTTAAGAAAATTATACTTAGTATCTATGTGTTTGGTCTTTTCATGATATTTTGGATATTTTGTGTACTCTATAACTGCTTAGCTATCATAGTTAACCAATAATGGATTTGTAGCATACCCAATAACACATAAATGATCCAAAAACCTCTTAAGCCAAACACCTTCTTGAACTGCTGCTGATAATGCCATGAACTCAGCTTTCATCGTGGACAAGGCTATGCATGTTTGTTTCTTATTGCTCTAAGATATGGTGTAATTATTCAGTAAGAAAACAAAGCCAGAGGTAGACTTCATTTTATTTAAATCTCCTCCCCAATCAGCATCTAAATAGCCTTCAAGTCGTAGATCATTTCTATGGTAATTCAGTTTGTAATGAACAGTTCCCTTCAAATACCTTAGTATTCTTTTAACGGCTTTCAAATGTGCTTGACCTAGATTGGATTGGTATCTACTCACCATTCCAACTGCAAAATATATGTCAGGTATTGTACACATCATAACATACATCAAACTCTCAACAACACTAGCATAAGGAACATGTTTCATTTGTTTCTTCTCTTGTAAAGTCATTGAACATAATCTATGGCTCAATCCTCACCTTTTGCAATAGGTGTATCAATAGGTTTAGAATCTTGCATACGAAATCGTTCAAGAACCTTATTTATGTATGTTTCTTGCGAAAGAGATAATGATCTCTTCGAACGATTTCTTGAAATCTTAACTCTAAGAATGTACGCAACATCACCCATATCTTTCATCTTAAAGTTGGAAGATAACCAACTCTTCACAGTATTAACAAACTTCATATTGCTTCCGGCAATTAGTATATCATCAACATATAATGATATGATCACATATTGATCTTTGGATCTTTTGATATATACACAATGATCATCATTAATTATTATAAAACCATATGTCATTATAGTATTATGAAAACGTATATAACATTGTCTTAACTACTGCTTAAGGCCATATATCGATCTCAAAAGTCGACATGCATTTTCTTCTTGGCCTTTAATTATGAAATCAGCAGGTCGTTTCATATATATTTCTTAATCTAATCCTCCATTGAGAAAAACAATCTTTACATCCATTTAATGTAACTCAAAATCCATACTTGCCACTATTGCGAGAATAATGCGAATTGAGGTAAATCTCACTACAGGAGAAAATATTTCTTTATAATTAATTCCTTCCTATTGATTATACCCCTTCGCCATAAAGCGAGCCTTATACCTTTCTATCGAGCTATCAGCTTTATGCTTTATTTTGAGAACCAATTTATTCCTAATAGCTTTACATCCTTTTGGAATATCAACCAATTCCCAAACATGGTTTGACTTCATTGACTCAATCTCATCTTCCATTGCATGCATCCATTTTTCCTTACTATGACAATTTAGAACCTCATTAATATTTCTTGGCTTATCCTCATCTTGTGGAGCAACTATAAAAGTTTCTCCTTCAATGTCAAAACGTCGACGGAGAATACTTTGACGACTTGTTCGCCGTATGGGAAATTATACATTTTGCATATCATTCCCTATCTTGCTCCCACTCGGATTAGATAATGACAATATCGTCTCATCATGTGGTTGTAATTGAAAGTGAGTTGAATTAAATTCATCACTTTTCATGTCACTCCCATTTGGAGGAACTCCACTAAATTCATTATTTGGATCTAAGGTTTCAAATAGGGAATAATTCTCACATGTTTTGCCCTTCTTAGGAAATCCATTCTCTAAGAATGTGACATCTCGTGATTCGAATTCAGTTATACTTTCACTTTCCTGCTCATCCATGAATACATATATTTTCGAGTGTTCATAGTATCTTATGAAAATACTTTTCTTTCCTCTGGGACCCAATTTCCTAAACTTGTGAGAGAGCTCATGAGTATAGACAGCACAACTCCATGATTTAAAAAAACTTAAGTCTAGTTTTTTGCCTGTCCATAACTCATATGAAGTGGAAGTAACTGATTTGGAAGGCACTCGATTAAGTATATAGGCAGCAATTAACAACGCATCACTCCAAAAAACGATAAGTAAGTTAGCATGTGCCATCATGGACCTAACCATTTCCAATAGGGTTCTGTTCCTTCTCTCCGTAACACCATTTTGTTAAAGAGTATATGAAATAGACAACTATCTTTTTATTCTTTTTTTTATCACATAATTTTCTGAACTCATCAGACAAATATTCTTGACCTCGATCAAATCTCAATACTTTTATTTTCTTGTCTAATTGATTTTCTACCAAGTTCATAAACATTTTGAAGCAACTCAATGCTTCAGATTTATAAGAAATCAAATAAACATATCTAAATTAAGTATAATCATCTATAAATGTGATGAAATAAACAGCCTCATGCATTTCTCTCACATTCATCGAACCATAGACGTCAGAATTGATTAAATGCAAAGGAAATTCAGCTCTTTTATCTTTTCCAAATGGTTTCATTGTCATTTTCCCTACTATGCAATGCTCACATATGGATAAATTGACATTTTCAATGTTGCCCAACAAGCCTACTTTGGCTAGTCTATTCATACATTGTTGGCCAATATGACCAAGTCTAGCATGCCGAACATTCACATCATTATCATATGAATTAAGAGACATGAAAAGAGAATAAGAGACATTGGCATTACCATAGTCAATATTTAACACAATAAAACCATCTAGAAAATAACCACAACCATAGTAATTTGATCCAAGTACAAATCCACACAAATATTATGGAAGTTCATATTAAAACCAAGTTTAACCAACACCAAAACAGATACTAAATTTCGACGAATCTCTAGAGCATATAAAATATTATATAGGAACAAGATGTGTCCACCACGCATGTCCAATTGGCAGGTGTCAATCCCTTTAACTTCACTTCTGGAGTTATTTCCTACATAAATCCACTTAGTTCCAGTTGGTACTCGTCGGAATTCCACGAAGGATTCTCTACCCTTCGCTACATGGTCTGTAGATCCTGAATCTATAATTCACAAAGGATTAGATTCAGCTAAGAATACATAACTTGACACATTAGCAAAATTCTTAAGAGTACAATGGGTGAATACCTTCTTTGACTCGCGACAATCGAGAGCATAGTGACTCTTCTAGTCACAGTTGTAACACTTCACCCTTGAAATACTCTTCACTCGAGGACGTTTTCCTCTCTTATGTTGGTTAACTCTTGGTTTCTTGTAAGAAGCACTTGATCCATTGCATTTCAACATATTGAACCAATCAATGTGCTTGCGCTTAGAGCTCAAAGCTCCTTCTGAGCTTGAAGCAATATAGTAAATATGTGTTTCCTTCTTAATTGCCTTGAGGCAATCCTCTTCTAGCTCAAGGTGGCGCATAGCATCCTCAAGTTCTTCCATAACATGATCAAGAGCTTTTAGTACTTCTTGCTTTTCAAGCACATATTGAATTTTCTTATTCAATATTTCACAATTCTTACCGTTCAATTTGTCTTCTTTGTTTAAATCATCAATTATGTTCTTAGTTGCTGAAACCATCGATTTGAACATATTAGACACATATACACGAATTATTAATACCTATCATTTATGCATCCATTTTGCACAGACCCATCATATTAATGAATAATTTCAAGTAATGTTTAAGAATCAAAAGCTCACTATGTTTCCAATCATTATTCAAAAAATCCTAATTTATAATTATTATTAATATAATCTTCTATGCAAAATAAGTTCAATAAAGTCACTAAAACTTTCTTGAACTTCCCACAACTAATTGTAAATTAACATACTAATTTACAATAATAAATAACATTGAACTTTTAATAATTAAACATGTTCATTACACTAAGTAATATATCAAGATGAAAATATCAGCATATAAAGAGATATTTACACCTAAAAACATTTCAAACTAATCTAAAAAATAAATAGGAAAAGTCTTTTCTAATTTATCAGTAAAATTCTCTAAGGAATCCGAAGGCACAATGGCCAACCATGGAACAACTTTTGGAGAGCTCTCATGCCACCTCCAAGGCGCATTCACTCGCACCATGTGGCACTCATTCAAAAGGTTGAAGTTTTCGTTAACTTGATCCTATAGTATTCTCTTACAAAAGCTACTGTTAGCCTTCTATAATTCGGGACCACATTGACCTCCCATAGGTGATCTAACACTGCTTGCCATTCAGGTGAAAGAGTGTTCATTTAGGCTAGCACCTTCTCAAAATCCGGCATTGGATAACCATTCCAAATGATTTCTTGTATCATCTGATTGACCCTGACCATGTGTGATACTATATCATCGTCATTCCACCGATAATTAGCTAACTCTGTCATTAACCTTTTAAGTCTTGCATTTTCTTCCTCTGTTCTCGGAAATGCAGGAATGCGTGCATAATGCATCATAGTTTTTGCAATAAATGCAAAATAAAAAATAGATTACTTATAATCCACAATGAACAAAATAAAAAATACAGGATTTTCCATTTTCATGCAACAAATGCAAAATGCAAAAAAAAAAAAAAAAATGATTACTTATAATCCAAAAATGAACAAATTGGAAAATACAAAATTCCCACCCCCCTTTTTTTTTGCCGATCAACATCGGTCGACGTGGTCAACAATGGTCAATGATGGTCAACTCTAGTCAATGGTCAATAGATGACTGGGTCAAGTCAACGAGTCAATGGATCAGTCAACGGGTCAAGTCAACGGTCAATGGGCAGTCGGGTCGGATAGGACGAGCTGGGTCTGATCGGTCAGACCGCACGGGTCGGACCAATCAGGCTGGTCAAACAAACCGACCAGCACGTGCCGCGCACGTGCATGGGCTGACGTCACAATGATGTCAACCGGCGTGTGTGTGGCACACACTAGCACCCCGCGCATGCGTCGCACGTGCCTGGGGCCGAAACGGTGTGTGCGATGCACATGCCTGCGGGGGACCGAATCGGCGCGTGCAACGCACATGCTAATGACACTCATTCATTCTGGCTGCGTGTGGCAACAATCTGCCACTTGTTTTTCTCCTATCGACGAGGGCTTTGATCCTACGCTTTCAGAAAAAAATTTCGACTTATAGAAAATCAAAAAACAAGGTGAATAGTGTACGGGTGTCGGGATTGTCCATCCCCAATTGGCCGACAGCAGTGTTTAACAAAAATTCAATCAAAAATTGATTCATAAAGATGAAAAGGGGTCAGGAAAACATGAAAGATGGCTCTGATACCAATGTTGGGAATTACTGATTCCCTAAAACGAATTCGACACTAAATCGAACCCCTAAAAACGAATGCATAAAACGAGCCCAAGAACAAACATGTATCACCGATCAAAGACACAACGGAATCGAGCGTACCTTATTATCCATAGATTAAACACCAACATTGAAGATTGAGGAAGAATCTGATCCTGTTCTACTAAGGAGCATACTGTTGCTTCAAGGGGGAGAAACTTACGTTGGTTTTGGGAGAGGGAGACAAGAAAAACGTATGTACATCCAAAAGGTGCGTTCTCTTTTTCTTTTCTACCCTTAAATACGTCTTCTCCAAAAGACACATCCCCTCAACGTAACACCTCTTTATATCTCAACCCTTCATCCATGGGCCCTTATCTTGCCAGCCAAGCTTTTAGACCCAACATGGGCGGATGGGCCCTCTAAGGCCCATCAACATAAATAAATAAAACCATCACACACAATCCACACATTGACAGTGTCGCCGCTGTGGAAGCTGGCATTCCAAGGTGTGGTCAACTCGTAAGCGATTGAGTTTTTGTTGATCCCGACATGCTCATACGGAGGGTCCCATTTGGGATTGGTGAAGGTATCGAATTAGACCCCAACGATTTGGTTTGAGGACAAGTCATTGTAGGTGGTGTTGAAGAGGCCTAAGAAGTCAACAGTCGAATAGACCAGGATTTGGAATCCGATTGGGGTGAGGAAGAAGGTCAAGCTAGATCCGTACCGTGATTGATTATGCATGTCGATGATGAAGGAGAAGAGAGTGGAGAAGTCAGTGAGCCTCCTGGAGGCGGACTCCCAGAGCCGCAACTTCTCTGAGTAAAATACTTGGCCGACATGCCACGAGGAAGTGTGGCTAGTGAACTCAATGGTCCCGACTCACAGCCTCGCATTGCCTTCATAGACCATGTCTGTGGCCTGCTTGTCAAAGTGAGATACATTGAAGGAAAGGGAATTGCCCTATCGAAGCAGCACGAAGAAGGATAGGAAGAGAAGGGAAACGCGTAGCGAGCATTTGGCCTCTAAATAGAGGGCCATAGAGAGAATGTCCTGGTGGGATCAAAGCAAGGGATACTGAATTCAAGGCAAACGATAGAGTGTACAAGAAGGAAAGAGAAGAGGCAGGACAAAGCTGTTGAGATTGAGGAAGACATTATTGGACATAGATTGAAGATCAAAATGTCGCTCAAATCGAATAGCTTGATGTCTCCGCCATTTGTTACTTGTCATGAAAATATAAACTAAGACATGTAGCTATCTGCCTTGGATCAATCACCGGCAACAATGTTTCCACGTCAATAGGAAATGATTTAACAATTTCGGATGCCCCTCCAGTTCCCACATAAATTCAGGTTTGACAAGTGCATCTACGGTTAGACGGAGGGGAAAGGCCAATCAGTTATGTGACGAAGAATGGTTGATGATTTCATTGGAAGAAAATCTAATTTGATAGGCATTGTCATGTGAATCATAAAGACTTGCTAAATTTATTCAGGTTTAATGAATCAACCGGCAGAAAATGGATTCCCGAAGCTTTCTGCATAAGACACTGCAAAAGCAATTTGTAGGATATTAAATACATTATTATAAGGCTACGTTTGATCGTTCGAATTTCTAACTAGGATAAGACTGGATAGAATATGATACAAAAATAATGATTTTACTATATTATATCCATTGTTTTAGTGATTGCAATCGGATATATTCATGTCATATAATGTACATTTTTTGATATAAATGGTATATTAGTAAAAATAAACAAAAAAAATTACAAATGGAAATAGTAAAAATCTCTCATGACATTTTTGTTACGAAATCGCACGTCGATTCTAGAAAAACAACGTTCGCAAATAATTCACCAGACAGAATATAGTAATAGAATAGCAGAATCATATGAACACATCAGAAAATTTGTTATCGAAATTCACCCAAACTTGGGTTACGTCTCCACACAAAGGCACTCTGTGAATCCACTAGATTTCCAAAAAAGTTGGAATATAACGACGATCTTCTCTCAAGATCAGGGCACAAAGAGATTGAGAACCTTTATCAAGAAAAAAAAACTCACTTTTTTCTTCTCTGTTTTTCTTGCCTTTCTATTTTCTTTTTCAGCGTCTTGACGGCCAACGTCTTGCCGTCGCTAATATAAAAATATCACTTTTAACCTAAAAGCAAATTTGATAGAAAAGACAAAAAAGCCCCTAAAAACAAATATTTGGCTTCATCTATAACAATCTCCCACTTGAAGACAAATATACCCAAGCACCAAGCAACTTTGCATCCATCTTCTTTAAAAAATAGTAGTCGAAAAAACTTGTGCCTCTACGATACTCCTTGTCAATCAATATGGAATAATACTAATGGTAGTAGTATAGAAAATATGCTTCTCTCTGTCTACTACCTTGGTCAACATGTCGGCTGGATTCTTCGAGCCATTAATATTCTGTAACTTTAACTCATTATCTTTCAATGCTGACTTGATAAAGTGATAACGCTTCTTGATATGTCTAGTCCTTCAGTGATAAGCTACATTTTTTGTTAAGTGCATTACACTTTGACTATCACTCCACAGTGTCCTGATTAGCTGTTTTTGATGTAACTCCTCAATATAATATTGTAACCATATGATTTCCTTGGAGGCTTCTGTAATCACTACATATTCTGCCTCTGTCGTCAATAAAGCCACTACTTTTTGTAGTTGAGATACCCAACTCACTGCTGTACTTGCAATTGTAAAGACATATCCAATGGTACTCTTACCACTATCTCGATCACCCGAATGATCTGCATCTACATAACCCTGCAACTCTAGAGATGTACTACCATAACAAAGTGAGTAATTGGAAGTACTTGCTAGATATCTCAATATCCATTTCACTGCATTTCAATGCTCTCTGCCTAGGTTCTGCATATATCAACTCACAACTCTCACTGCTTGTGTAATGTCTAGTCTCGTGCTCACCATGGCATACATCAAACTCCCCACTGCTGATGCATATGGAATTACCGCTATCTCATCTTTCAAAGCCTGAGTGCTTGGACATATATCCTTGGAAAGTTTGAAGTGACTCGCTAGATGAGTCACAACCGGTTTTGCTTTGTCCATATTAAATCTCTTTAACACCTTGTTCACACGGTCTTTCTACGACAACCATAATTTCTTATTTTTCCTATCCCTGATGATTTTCATGCATAAAATATTCTTAACTTCTCCCAAGTCTTTCATAGCAAACTGTGATGATAACATCTTTTTCACTTCTACGATTCTCTTCATACTGGAACTAACCACTAGCATGTCATCCACATATAAAGAGAGGTACACAATGTCACCATTATCATACTTGCAAAAATAAACACAATGATCAGACTCACAATATGCAAATCATTTTTCTTGCATGAAACCATCAAATTTTAGATACCATTGCCGCGGAGCTTATTTCAAGCCATACAAGCTTTTCTTCAAGCGACATGCCATATGCTCTTTACCTTTGACTTCAAAACCTTTAGGTTGTACCATATATAGTTCTTCATCTAAGTCACCGTGTAAAAACATTGTTTTTACGTCTAACTGCTCAAGATGAAGATCCTTCACTACAACTATATTTAGCATAACTCTAATTAATGTCATTTTCACTATAGATAAAAATATCTCGAAGTAGTCGATCCCTTCTTTTTGAGAAAAACCATTGACTACAAGTCTCGCCTTGTATCTAATGCTACCATTTGCTTCATTCTTAATCATATACACCCATTTGTTTAATAAAGCTTTTTTACCTATGGGCAACTTGGTCAACTCCCAAGTTTTGTTATGAAGTAACGAGCTCATCTCGTCTTTCATAGCACACTCCCACTGCAAGTGAGACGTGTCTACCTTTGCCTCATCGTAAGTCTCTGATTCCCCTGAATCTGTATATAAGACATAGCTTAGAACAATATTAGCTGATGGATCAAAAATTACCTTTAGCTTTCTCACACATGTAGACCTTCTCAAGACAGGTACTTCAAGATTGTTAGTTTGCTCCGAATCACTACGTTCTTCTTGAACTACCTCTTCACTGATAATAGGCTCATCTTGAACCTCTCTTTCAAGTGAACTTCGATATACTGGAAACATCTTCATGGGCATTGTGTCTAATTCAACATATTCTGTTTGTACTACCTTCTCATGCTCTGTCTCTGTCTAATGATCCTTGTACATCTTTTTTTATGGAATACCACATTGCGACTGCAGATGACTTTGTTATTCTCATAATTCCAAAGCCTATAGTATTCGATAAAGACGCACTTCTGGGACTTAGCATCAATCTTTTTCCTATCCTCCCTATATCAAAGCATATGCAATACAACTAAACACCTTTAGATGTGAATAATTAATCTTTTTACCTTACCATCGCTCTTGTGGTATTTCTTCATCCAACACACTAGATGGACTTTTGTTGATAAGATAAACATTTGCATCAACTATGGCGGCCCATAAGTGTAGCGGGAGATCCGCGTGTAGCCTCATGCATCTCGCACATTCTAGAATAGTCATGTTCATCCTTTCAGCTACATCGTTCTCTTGAGGAGTTCTAGGAATAGTCTTTAACCCGTGTATGCCTTCTCGACTCAAATAATCTGTAAATTCTTTACTTGTGTATTTACCACCATTATTAGACTTCAGAGCTTTAATCTGATAACATGTTTCTTTTTTACCATGGTCTTCCACATCCTGAACATTCCAAATACTTCTGACTTTTCTCTAAAAGCATAGACCTAAGTCTTCCTTGTTGCATCATTAATGAAGGTGACAAAATATCTCTTACCATCATAAGAGAGTTCCTGAGCAAGTCCCCATACTTTTGGCCTTTATTTTGTCGCCCATTCAAATGAAAACTAACAGCCTTCTGTTTTCCATAAATGCAACTCTCACAAAAATCTAACTCAACTTTTTGCAAACCTGGGAGTAATTTTCTCGAGTATAACTACTTTACACATTTTTCACCAAGATGTTCCAAATGATAATGCCAAAGAGTAGATAAATTACATGTATCCATTATAGTTGCAACCATATTATTGATATTGTCTACTTAGAGAAGGTAAAGTATGTGACATCCCGATTTTCCAATTCTATTTTCAATAAATTGAGTCGAGCATTTTGTTAGTACGCATATAGTTCTTTTCCTTAAGTCGGCCACTCATGTGAAAACTAGTCTATCAGGTAAAGCCATTAACAAATTCTAATGCATCAGACTCGAGAATTTAATCAGGAAGCGATCTTTCGACCGAGCTAATCTGCAAGGGTCATTACAGCACAATTAAAAAAATTGATTAGAGATCGGAGATAGGTTGACTCGACAGAGGCATGTGATCGAGTGTAGGTGATTCCACTAGATCGTAAAATTCTTGTCGATCGGCACTGGATCGACTTTTCTATCCATTGGGTACCCTGTGTCCGTATTTGAAACCTTGAGATTACCCCGACAATCAAAAGTCGCCAATATTTCAAAGATGTACATTGTGGCTTGAGATGATCAACCACAGGTCAAATGCATGAAAATTTCTAAAGGCTATCCGGTAGGTTGGGCCGCGCTAGTATCGTGCCAAAGTAAAATTAACCGTGGAATTGAGATCGAATTCAGAAATTGGAAGTCTGGGTGTGTCACAAATCATTTTAGGAATATTAGCTCATCTTCAGAAGATTTTTCATGTAATCAGAATTTTTTAGCGATTAAATCAGAGAATGGCTATTTTAGCTCGAGAAATTAGTAGGCCTCTTTTGGTCGCACTTTTAGGACTTAAGTTGGTTCTACAGACAAGTGAAGATGTGAATTGAAGTGTGGTGACATTTGATTAATTTTATGGACTTTAATTTAATTCAATTAGAAAAGAATTGAATGAAAAAATTGAAGGAATTAGATGTGCAAGAATTGGACCCCGAAGGAAAATGAAGTGCAACCATTGGAGAAGTCGTAGAGGATTTGAGTGAGTGGAAGATGACATGGGATGATGTCATGGTGGGCCATTTAGTTGGATTAAAAAAAGAGGAAAAAGAAAAAGAAATGACCCAACCTTCTCTCTCCTCCCTCTCTTCTTCCTCTCTTCCATGCGACCACTCTCCATCTCCATCTTCTTCTCCAGCTTTGAAACCCAGCAACCAGAAGCCAGCAACCATCACAGCTGCAGCCGGAGCCGTCGCTGCCTCACGCCGCGCACCATCGCCATTCCGCCTTGGCCGCACGCCCTCCGTCTTCCCCTTCCTCTCCCATCGCAGCTCGATGCACCAGCAGATTCGAAAATGCCGGAGCAGCCCACGGTCTAGCCGGACCACCGTCGCGCACCCCTCGCGCGCCGTTCGCTGCTTGCGTGCCTCTAGCGCGTCACTACCGTCCTGGCCGTCGTCCTAGCCTCCCTCTTGCCCAACTCGCTGTTCCAATAAGTTGTTCAACTCGTCCAGCCGCCCGCTTGTTGTCGTCAAGGCCGCCAGAGGCCCCACTTAGCCACCGTGAGCCACCGCTCGAGCTGCCGCTTATCTCTTCCGCCCATTCCGACCCGAACCGGCCGCCGTCTCCCCCTCCGTCGACCCCAACCAGCAGTTATAGAAAATGAGTATGGCAGCCCGTGTTTGGCTCGTTTTGGCCGTCTTCCCGAGCCCGGATGCTCGGCCCGCCTTGAGGAAAGTCAATCCTCGCGTCGTCCTCGTCGTTTTGGTCCGCTCGCCTCGCTAATCCGGTGAGTTTAGCTCACTAAACTTGATTAGAGAGTTAATGATGCTTTAGGTGTATGCTAAGTGTTATTAGGTGGTTAGTTTAATTTATTTAAGTGTAGATTATATTAATGTGCTTTATTAACTTAAAATGGGTTTAATTTAAGGCTAAATGAATGTTTATATTAATATAAGCTTTGATGTGACATAAATGAATCTACTTTTGATTTATTTAAATATCTCGAAATTATTAAATAATTTAATAATATATTATTATTCAAAATTATTAAAATATTATTATTTAATCATTTTCGGAATAAATTTAATTATTTATTAAATTCCGAAAATTTTGTCGGACCCTAAATTCTTAGAATTTCGTGTTGGTCGCTGCTATGTAGTCAGATTTTGAAATTGATGATTGGATATTACAAATTGAGTGTGATTGCGATAAATAGGGATTTTTTTTTATAAAATCCCAAGTGTGAAAATTGATGGGAAATTGGCCGTGAATTACCACCTATCAGAGGTCGTGCCTAGTGAGGCCGTGATTCACCACCTGATAAAGGTTGCGCCCAGTGGGACCGTGAATTGCCACATAATAAAGGTCGTGCCTAATGGGGCCGTGACTTGCCACGTGATAAAGGTCGTGCCCAATGGGGCCATGAATTACCACCTATTAGAGGTCATGCTCATCGGGTCGGAATCTACCACCTTTTAAAGGTTGTGTCAAGTGGGGCCGTGATGCCACTAATTCTAATTTTGCCGAGTGGGGCCGTGATTACCACTAAATGTTAGACTTACCTGTAGAGTCGTGATTGGAGGCAGTGATTGATTTTCTAGAATGATATGTAATCGGCCGAGTCGATTGATCGCTGAAACGATCCAAGTGGTTAAATTGTTCTGATGATGTAATTGTGCCTCAATTATTTGGTTATCATAATTGCACGTGGTTGAATTATATAAACTATACTAACCTGCAGATGAAGACTAATGCAAGGTAAGTCTTTGTGTGATGTGGATAGACCACCCGGGGCATATTTTATTTCTAATAGGAGTTTAGAGAGTTGAACTTGCTGAGACATTGTCTCATCCCGGTTTGGGGATTAAAAATTTCAAGTCCCCGGTGGACGGAGCGACTGGATAGTTTTGATTGACTTTGAGGAGTTGCAGAGGTGAAGTCAGGAGGATTGGAGAACGTACCCAACTTGTAGGTCGTAGGACAATTCATTTTTAAGAGTCGGTCTTTTGTAGACTTTTGGCTGTAGACCTTCGTTTATAACTCCGTTGGTTTATGTAAGTGATTGGTTGTGAATTTGCTTCCTCCTTTGCTATCCCGTATTTCATTGTCAAGGGTTTTATAATATATTCCGCTTGCGCAATAATAAATTAATGGGGTCGGTGGCACTACCTGGGAATATCGCATTTACATGACCGTGATGGATTGTTGGTGCGCTCGAGGTTCGGGGCGTGACTAAGTATACCCGTACTCTTTTCCTTTGCTACCACTCTTACCCTTAAGGTTATCTTCCACTCTCCGCAGCCAAAGGTTATTACCAAATCTTCTTGGTCAAGTTTACTGGTTGAAATCATATTTTTATTTAATTCAGGAATATGCCTAGTTTCACGCAAAACTAGACGTCCTCCACCTAAGATGTTCACAGTCATGGTTTCTTTCCCAACAATAGGACACATGTGGCCGTTTCCCACAACCACTTGTCCGAAATCTCTACTAGCATAATCATCAAATATGTCTCTTTGTGAGGTGCAATGAAAAGAAGCACCAGAATCAATAAACCATTTATCTGTCGTCAAGTCAAACCCTGTAGGCAAACACAAGTTATCTACCAAAGATTCATCACTAACCACATTAGCTCCTTGATTCTCATATTGCTGCTTCTTTTTGTAGGCTTTACACTGAAACCTTCAGTATCTGATTTTGTGACAAAACCAACACTCATCTTTTACAACCTGTCTCCCACCCCTTGATTGTGATTTGCCGCGCCCGCTGAATTCTCCTCTACTTTTACTTCTTCCACGGTTCTCCACTGCGAGTGCCGTTGAAGATGTAGATGCAGAAAAATTATCTCCACCTAAGACTTTCCTTCGCATCTCTCCATCCATGATACTACTCAAGGCATCATCAAGAGTTAAATCATCATTCATGGTGCTCGAAATTCCCTACACTACGATATTGTAGCTTTCTAGAAGAGAACATAAAAATAATAAAGCTTGAAGCTTCATATCTAAATTTATACTTGCGGATTCCAATTGACCCGTGACCTACATGAAACTATTAATATGCTCTGCCACAGAACCTCTATCAGATAACTTCATATTAACCAGTTTTTTCAACAAAATACCCGATTTGATGTGGACGGCTTTTCATAAATATTCGTTAGAATATTCATGGCTTCTTTTGCAGTTTTTTCTTTCGCGATGTGGTACCTTGTCTCTTTCGTCAACCCTAGAAGAATCGCACCTAATGCATTTAGATCAAGAATTTTCCATCCAGCTTCTACTGTCGAATCCACTATTGCCATCTCGGGTTTCCAACCTTCAAGTGGTGCATAGAGATCTTTTTTATAAAGATAATCCTCTATTTGTAGTTTCCACCATCTTAAATCCTCTCCATTGAACTTATCGATTTTGATTTTATCATTTGCCATCCTATTTGCTTTCAATCGAACGTTACTGAAAAACTCTCGATGTTCTCAATTAGCCAACCCAGGCTCTAATACCAGTTGTTATGAAATCGCACGTCGATTCCAAAAAAATAACGCTCACAAACAATTCACCAAACAAAATATAGTAATAAAATAGCAGAATTAGATGAACATGCCAGAAAATTTGTTATCGAAGTTCACCCAAACCTGGGCTATGTCTCTGCGTAGAGGCACTCTGCAAATCCATTAGATTTCGAAAAAAGTTGGAATACAACAACGATCTTCTCTTAAGATTAGGGCACAAAGAGATTGAGAACCCTCATCAAGAAAAAAAAAAAAACTCACTTCTTTCTTCTATCTTTTTCTTGCCTTTCTATTTTCTTTTTCAGTGTCTTGACGGCCACGTCTTGCCATCACTAATATAAAGATATCACTTTTAACCTAAAAACAAGTATGATAGAAAAGACAAAAAGCCCTTAAAAACAAATATTTGGTTTCATCGATAACATCTTTTGCCTTATTTTTTATTTTATATCCCCCTCTATTTTTTAGTTAATTTCTTTGTTATTTCTTTCTCCTCCTTCCATTAGTCTCTAATAAAATTTTGTTAAATAGTAAACTATACTCACATTCCTAAAATAATAAAATACTTAAAATATATAAATTTATATTTATATTTATATATTGAATTTATATTATAATATGGAATTAAATTCAAATATATAAATAAAAATAAGATTAAATTAAAATAACTAAATTGTTTTGAATTTCCTATACTAGAATTCAACTATTATTTATATATTGAAATATAATTTAATCTGTTAATTTTGTTAATTTAAGAAGTTTGTTATTCGACTAAAAAGAAAACTTTCCTTAAGATGGATGTTAGAAATTCTATCTACCTTTATCTTATCTTCCTAATGGGAAATGAAAGGAAATATGATTTGTAATAATAAAGGATATTTGAATATTTGTTTGGACAAGTTCCCACATGTAGTGCAAACTAACATAATCCACTAAAAAAAAAAAAAAAAAACTTAACAACCTCTCCAAGGAATTCTGGAGATGGGAATTTAGAAACCCATTACATTGATAGAAAAATGGATAAAAAATGGAATGATTCTAATATCGATTTATAATAACTAAATAAATAAATAGATAAACCCTCTTACTTTTGAGTTGCCAAAGCAAAAACTTTATACAAGAGTTGAAGAATCAAAGAGAGAATTAAGATTTTCCTTTAATAGAAGATCAAAGTGGTCTCATTGGAGGAGGAAAATTTGCCGACTTGATGCTAGCAATTACCAAATTCTTCTTAAGTTAGGTAAAAGAAAGAAATTGAATAGCGAAGAAAATATTGAATAGTAAGAAACCACCACCTCTCTCTCTCTCTCTCTCTCTCTCTCTCTCTCTCTCCCCATACACATCAATAGCTCCTTTCGAGTCATAACTTATTCGACCAGTTATACCCCTATGCTGGAAATTCGGTAAAGATCCATCCATTTTGAACTCGTTCACACGTGTTTCTGCTAAACTTTGCTCCAAACTTATTTCAACTCATTCTATAAAAGTTAGGCAATTCGTGTACTACTTTTTAAAATAAGGACTCATCCCTAGCGACGTTATCTCCTCGGAATAAATAGGAGACGGATAAAGCAATTTCTTGGTGAGAGTAAGAGACTAAGTGGATTTATTAAGGAGATAGTCAAGATTCATATTACCTTTATCGCATGAGAGCTTGACACCTCATCAGTATATCCATTGGTGGGTCCACATTTATTCCCCATGTCCTTTTCTATTTTTCACATTTTTCCCCTTTGGCACTTTTTTAATTTCGCCCCTTATAACTCTCTCTCTCTCTCTCTCTCCCAAGCAAGACCAATTTTCAGACATCGCAGATTCGCAACAACTATCGGCACTGCCACAAGCATAATATTTTAGAGGTGGTGTAATTGATAGAATTATTTGATTTCACTTTCTATGCAAATTTCTATATTTCATTGCACTACATGAAGATTTTAAAATTTTATGGCACTTTGGTGACCAGTAATACTAGAGAGAGACAATTAATATCAAAATACTCGGTGTTGACACCCGAATTTTGTCAACACGTTTAAGCGTCCATTTTTTGCAAAAATATAAAAATACAAGAAAAAAATAAAGAAAAACAAAAAAAGCGAGAAAAAGTTTAATTGAATTGAAAAAGTAGAGTGGGTTGTGTGCTGTCTAGCCCACTTGTCTAAGCTTTCAGCTCACCCCTTTGACCTATTTCCCCATTTCCCTTCCTCTCTTTCAGCCCATTTTTATTTAATTCTTAAAGTTCACAACTTGAGCCGAAGAAGACAAGAAAGGAGCCCAAGCCCTCTCTCCCATCTCTTGCACAAGCTCACACCTGTAAGATATGAAGCACGTACACATTCTAGGAGCTTTGGTATCGTGTTGGACACCCCAACACGTCCTATCATTATTCCCCATGTCCTTTTCTATTTTCCACATTTTTCCCCTTTGGCACTTTTTTTAATTTCGCCCCTTATAACTCTCTCTCTCTCTCTCTCTCTCTCTCTCTCTCTCTCTCTCTCTCTCTCTCTCTCTCTCTCTCTCTCTCCCAAGCAAGACCAATTTTCAGACATCGCAGATTCGCAACAACTATCGGCACTGCCACAAGCATAATATTTTAGAGGTGGTGTAATTGATAGAATTATTTGATTTCACTGTCTATGCAAGTTTCTATATTTCATTGCACTACATGAAGATTTTAAAATTTTATGGCACTTTGGTGACCAGTAATACTAGAGAGAGACAATTAATATCAAAATACTCGGTGTTGACACCCGAATTTTGTCAACACGTTTAAGTGTCCATTTTTTCAAAAATATAAAAATACAAGAAAAAAATAAAGAAAAACAAAAAAAACGAGAAAAAGTTTAATTGAATTGAAAAAAATAGAGTGGGCTGTGTGCTGTCTAGCCCACTTGTCTAAGCTTTCGGCTCACCCCTTTGACCTATTTCCCCATTTCCCTTCCTCTCTTTCAGCCCATTTTTATTTAATTCTTAAAGTTCACAACTTGAGCCGAAGAAGACAAGAAAGGAGCCCGAGCCCTCTCTCCCATCTCTTGCACAAGCTCACGCCTGTGAGATATGAAGCACGTACACATTCTAGGAGCTTTGGTATCGTGTTGGACACCCCAACACGTCCTATCATTATTCCCCATGTCCTTTTCTATTTTCCACATTTTTCCCTTTTGGCACTTTTTTAATTCGCCCCTTATAACTCCCTCCCTCCCTCCCAAGCAAGACCAATTTTCAGACTATCGGCACTGCCACAAGCATAATATTTTAGAGGTGGTGTAATTGATAGAATTATTTGATTTCACTTTCTATGCAAATTTTTGTATTTCATTGCACTACATGAAGATTTTAAAATTTTATGGCACTTTGGTGACCAGTAATACTAGAGAGAGACAATTAATATCAAAATACTCGGTGTTGACACCCGAATTTTGTCAACACGTTTAAGTGTCCATTTTTTGCAAAAATATAAAAATACCAGAAAAAAATAAAGAAAAACAAAAAAAGCGAGAAAAAGTTTAATTGAATTGAAAAAAATAGAGTGGGCTGTGTGCTGTCTAGCCCACTTGTCTAAGCTTTCGGCTCACCCCTTTGACCTATTTCCCCATTTCCCTTCCTCTCTTTCAGCCCATTTTTATTTAATTCTTAAAGTTCACAACTTGAGCCGAAGAAGACAAGAAAGAAGCCCAAGCCCTCTCTCCCATCTCTTGCACAAGCTCACGCCTGTGAGATATGAAGCACGTACACATTCTAGGAGCTTTGGTATCGTGTTGGACACCCCAACACGTCCTATCATTATTCCCCATGTCCTTTTCTATTTTCCACATTTTTCCCTTTTGGCACTTTTTTAATTCGCCCCTTATAACTCCCTCCCTCCCTCCCAAGCAAGACCAATTTTCAGACTATCGGCACTGCCACAAGCATAATATTTTAGAGGCGGTGTAATTGATAGAATTATTTGATTTCACTTTCTATGCAAATTTCTATATTTCATTGCACTACATGAAGATTTTAAAATTTTATGGCACTTTGGTGACCAGTAGTACTAGAAAGAGATAGTTAATATCAAAATACTCAGTGTTGACACCCAAATTTTGTCAACACATTTAAGTGTCCATTTTTTGCAAAAGTATAAAAATACAAAAAAAAAAGAAAAAAAAGAAAAAAAAAAAAGAGAGCAAAAGTTTAATTGAATTGAAAAAAATAGAGTGGGCTGGATGCTGTCCAGCCCACTTGTCTTAGCTTTCGGCTCACCCCTTTGACCTATTTCCCCATTTCCCTTCCTCTCTTTCGGCCCATTTTTATTTAATTCTTTAAGCTCACAACTTGAGCCGAAGAAGACAAGAAAGGAGCCCAAGCCCTCTCTCCCATCTCTTGCACAAGCTCACGCCTGTGAGATATGAAGCACGTACACATTCTAGGAGCTTTGGTATCGTGTTGGACACCCCAACACGTCCTATCATGACATCTTTGAGTGTCTCTATACTCTAAACTAAATTTATGAGTAGTTCACAACTAAAAGACAGTTCATTGAAGACTTGAATAAATTTCACCTAGTGTAGGATAGTATATCTGCTGTAACTAATCTAGTTGCTCCAACACACATGGTCAAAATGTGTCGGAAAATCTAACAAGCATCAACTCTTTTTGACAAGCTGCGACATGCGTGTCCAGAATTGTGAGAGGCATGGTGGTTTCTAGGGTGGGTCAGCAAGTGTGAAGGGAGAAAGAATCATTGAAGAAGGAGATGGAGGGTGGCGGCAAGGGTGAAGGAGCATGGGCAAGCCATGTGTGACAACGAGGCCACGACTACAAGGAAGGCTAGAGGAAGAGTAAAGACCAAGGTGACCTAGAGGGCCACAACTGCGATGCCACAATGGAGGGTCGAAGGTGAGGCTGTAGCTATGTAGGAGGGAGGGCCATAGGCAAGGTGGCAAGCGATTGCGATGAGGCGACCTAGAGAGAGCATAATCAAGAGGAAGAGGATCATGTGAGGAGAAGGAGGAGGAGGTCACGGTTAGGATTTTAGCAAGAAGAGTAAATAAAAAAAATAAAAAATGGGAATTCTTATGGGACTTAGCATGATTTTCTTCTTTTTGGAGAAAAAAATTAAAAATTGGGATTTTGATGGGACTTGGCGTGATTTTTTTTCCTTTTTGGAAGGAGTGGGGTGGGGGATGACTTCAATTTTCAAGAAAGGAAATGATAGGTCATGGAGGAAAAAAACGAGGGAAAGAAACCGAGGGCGGAAGGGGGGTTGGGGTGGTTGGGGGTGATGTGGGGGAGATAAACAAGGGAAATGACAAGTGATGGAGGGAAAGAAACAAGAGAAAGAAACCCGGGGGCGGGAGGGTTGGAGTGGGGTGGGTGAGAGAGAAACGAGGAAGGGAAATAATTTTGGGGAGATGGAATGAGGGAGGGAAATATCGTTTGGGTGGATGAGCTCTTTTTGTCAGAAAAATAAATAAGTGAGGCTAAAAAGTGATTTCAAAAAATAAAAATACTAAATGTTGAATAATGATAAATTTTGATCATTATAGAAGATCACAGATTTATTTAAATAAATTGATTCTAATCTTTTGTGAATCACTAGTTTCATTGATAATTTTTGTTAAATTTAGAAACACATTCTCAAACATGGGTACACATTAACTATAAATATGTCTTTTGAATTTTTTATGAATAGATTTATTAATATTATTAGTGTGGGTTTATTGTAAGTTTTTATTATTATTTATTTATTTGAATCAAATTAATTAAAAATAAAAATATTTATTTAATATATAATATGTCCTAACTAATTAAAAAATTTTATTTTTGAAAAATGATGTGTCAGCCTCGTGTAATATCATATCGTATGTCCATGTCAAGTGTAGTGTTACTTTAACTTGCGAGCGTGGGGAGAACGTTTGACCGGGTCATAGAGGAGCGAGAGCAAAGAAACAGCAAGTGACGCGACCGTGCTCGACCTAAGGCAGAAGAGGAGAAACCGAGAGAAGGGGAGAGGTCGAGCAAGGAGGTGGTCGGCCATAGGAGAAGGGGCTCGAAGGTCACCGAAGGAGAGGGGATTCAACGATTTTGGGGGAAATTGGTTCTTGGGCTCGCTGGTTTTCGGTAGACAGAGAGAACCGGCGGGGGCTAGAGGGGCTGGTTTTCAAGAGGGAGGAGAAAAGCTCGACGGGAGTGAAGAAGAACGAGAGATAAATCCGCGGGTGGAGGAGAAGAGAGACAGAAAGAGAGCAGTGAAGCGTTGAGCTTGAGCAAAACCCGCCTGGGTTCTTTCAAACACCATCTTCCAATGGACTTAAAGGGCCGCCGGAGGAAAAGGAGAGCCCCGGCCGTCCTGTCAAGCTTCTTTGCTAAAGATGAAGCCCTTTCTGATCAGTCGTCCTCATCTAGCTGGAAGAACACCTCGTACCGTCGCCGGACATCGTTGCTGACCGTGGCTGAACGGAGGTGCTCATGCCGTAAGTTCGATCCCTAGACTGTAAGGAAAGTTGTTCGTCGTCCGTCGAAGCTTTGCCGGTGACCGTACGACACCAAAAGCTCCACCACAAATCAGGTAGGAGTTCATTCTCAAACATCATTTTTTCGGCCCTGCTTCTTTGAAGGATCATAGACGCTTGATATAGTGATGAGATTAATATAATGTTGGTTTATGTTTTTATGTGTTGAGATTTGAAACTCATCCCACCATGAACATGAATCCGAAGCTTCTTGTCCGAAACGCGTATCCCGAAAGAACACCGAGAAATTTTCATGTCTAAACTTGAAGTCCATTCATATTTGCATTTACATTCGTCGAATCCTACCTGACCCTGGTTTTTTTGCTGGGTTTTCATGCGACTTTCTCAAAAATAGTCGGTCGTCACCGAGTCTACACCGTCAATGAACTTCCATTCCCTTCATTAGAGACCTCCCCCTCGCCAGAAAAGCCATCGGTTCGAGGCCGCACTAGTTACGCTATTTTTCACCATTTTTATGTATTCATGCTTGTTTGTTCGTTGGATTGTCGGTTTTAAAATTTCGTTTTGATATGGATTTTTATGAGATTTTGTGGCCACCAGAGTAGGCGGCCGGCAGTAGTCAACGCCCGTCGAAATAGACGACCAGCAGGTGGTCGGGTTTCTGTGGCAGCGAAGGACGGCGGCCGGTGGCCGGAGGGGCGTAGCGTCGGGACTTATGGTTGTGGGAAAAAACGAGTGGCAGGCATTCATGTTCGGCTTAGAAGGCCAAAGGAAGTAGACGGTTGGTGGGGGAAGGACAAAATAAAGAAAAAGCCAAAAGAGAGAAGGAAAGAAAAATAGAAATTTTTTTAAAGAACTAAAAAAATTGAATTTTTTTTTAATCCGACTGGGTCGGATCTGGATTTGAGTCCGGTCAATGGTTCGGATCGGGTAAACGGCCCGAATTCGTTCCCCCAATATAATAATGATAATAAATTTTTAAAAAAATTATTAAAAAATCGAAAACTATTAGGAAATCAAATTGATAAAAATCTTAAGAAATAATAAAAAATTTAGAAAATTTAAAATCAATGAAAAATTAGAAATCTGAGAAAATCATAAAAAAAATTGGAAAACATTTAAAAATTGAAAAAAATAGAAAATTCATAAAAATCTAGAAAATTCCAAAAAATCATAAAAATTTTAGAAAATCCAGAAAATAATTAAAAATAGAAAAATCATTAAAATTGGTAAAATTCTAAAAAAAATATAATATTTTAGAAAATTGGAAAACTCTTTAAAAATATTAAAACCCAGAATTTGGATAAGTTTTTTAGGGTTTTACAATAGAGTTATTTGTCTTGGATTGCTTTTTCTTTTTAGGGAGAATATTATGATATTTGTGTGCTTTCCTTTATGATTGTATTTGGTTGCGCTTTTCAATATCCTTGATGATAGTTCCTACTCTAGAATGGTTAGGACAATACCTAGAATTCTTTGATAGGCTATCATGACGTTAGTTAGCACACAACCAAGTAGGTACCGAAAAGGTGTTAGTCTTAGGGGTACCGTAATGAAGTCCCTAAGTCTAGAATCTCTAGTTACGTAAACAATAAGATATCCTCCCACATTTTACTTGGTTTCTAGCTGACCGAAAATGTTAGTGATGACTCTTTACTAAAAAATTACATAGGCTTTATTGATTAAAATTTTGAACACCTGATATCGTAAGAGATATGGACTTAAGAGAGCCCAAGTAAATGGAAAGTCATCAGCCCCTAGTTGATAATACTCCTAAACCTAACATGCTCCCTTCTCGCGAAAAGGGTTAGGTCGCAACATTCGGTTTATTTAGTATTTAGAGGGTTATGTAGTCTATCACCTCAAAAAAATATTATGCTTTAGCCATTTGCGAGTTGGAAAAAGCCTCAACCAATGATGATGATGATGACAGTAATATCGTATATCTGATATTTAATATATTCTCATAAAATATGATAAATATCTCTTATACATATGATATTTAGTGCCGTTGCAATCATCGCTATGACTTTGCACTTTTTAGCAGCGACTATAGAACACTTTACCAGCAGGCCATTATGCAAATTGCTACTAACTTCTGTAGTGGGGATTAGAATCGCCACTAAAACACTCAATAATCGCTGTCAAAGATGAAATATTTTGTATTGAATGAGCCTTTCTCTCCAAACCCTTCATTTGGTATTCATAATTGGTTCTCCATGCACACTTCATTTTAAACTATAAACATATTTAAACAATAAGTTCTTGGAAAGCACTTGACCTCTTTCTGATCTGTCCTTTGATACTTGGGTCTTATGAGTAAAGAGTTTTAATCGTTTCTCTTTTAGTTCCTATCTTGAGGGTTATGGTAAACAAATCCTCCTCCACTTGTAAATATAGGCGAAATCGCTTATTCATTGCAAAATCCGTTTGTCAATTTCTTCGTTTCTCTGTCAATCTTTTGTGACTGATCGGTTAATTTTTGGGTTGTCATCGAATCTAAGGAGATGATGCAGACGACGAACTTTGACATCGAGAGAATATGACCATGACGTTAATTTTGAATTTGTGAAAATTGAAGATTCCCGACCTTTTTCACCCAAAATTGATTGCAAAAGACTTTCTTATCGTTGCATATGACCTTGGTCATCCAATTCAGATGTCAACGAGAAATTTTTGATATTGACAAATGACATTCAACTTTTTATTGTCTTTTTCATTTTTCCAGTTATTTCTATATTTTTTAATAGCAAGCGATGTTGGCTAAGTTATCATTTTCTTCAGCTAACAAATAAGAAGAATAGTTTATGGGAGGTCATTTAAGATTTTTTTTAGATCGTGATAAATGATGCAAAAAGAATTGACACCATAATATTGGACGGCAACACTGGAATGGTGACATTTCTTTCTAAGGCCCAACAATTTAATTATTTTATAACTTGATTATAGGCAAATGTTTATGGATTTATTAAAAACAAATTTAAAATGAAGTAAACCATATGAAGGGACACACAATAGGGGAAAATAACATAATTTCCGCTGTTATAATGTCAAGTAATACTTTTCTAAGGCCCGACAATTTAATTATCCTATAACTTGATTATAAGCAAATGTTTAAGGATTTAGTTAAAAACAAATTTAAAGTGAATATAAGCCTTATGAAAGGACACACACTAGGGAAAACAACATAATTTATGTTGAAATAATGTCAAAATAATACCTTTTTAACTAAGACACAAGAAAACATGTAGCCATTTATTGTTTGGATACACATGTAAGTTATGCTAAAGAGAAGTCCCATGTCAGAGAATTTGTGTGGTGTTGAGCAATTAATATATTATAATCGGTCCATAACTCATAAGCTTATTAAGTGAAGGTGAATCCAACTGGATATGTTAATGAGTTCAAACTTGGGTTCCCTCTCGATGATCTCCTTAGAAGAATGTATTATACTTTTGATGTGTCATCCCAACAAATTGTATGAAAGCCAATGGTTAATTGATAGGCCTCAAATATGTTCCGATGTTTATTAAATATCTCAAAAAGGAAATATTATTATCAACACTTGTTCCAGGTGAAAATTGCCATCACGGTTGGTGTAGCGAGAAAAGACACAATGGATGATTGGTCTAGCCTAGCAATGCGAGAGAAAGACCATGGACAATCGGTCTGGTAATGCAAGGTAAAGACCATGGGTGATGAGATAAGTTGATGTAGAATACTACCTAAATTAAAGGGGAGCATACTCAACACTGGAGCTCACATGTGAAGGGGAAACAATTGGTCTAGTGACATGAGATAGAAACCATGGGTGATGCAATCCCAAGTTAGCAACTGATGTTGGTTGGTTGCTGAGCATAGTTGCAGGTGCATTGTAATGACTTGGAGATAAGGATACCTAAACTAAACCATGAATGATGCAATCCCAAGTTAGCAGTTCATGTTGGTTGGTTGCTAAGCTTAGTTGTTTGTTCATTGCAATGTCTTGGATATTCAAGTTGAGATAAGTTATGTAAAAGGATACCTAAATTAAGAGGGAGCATACTCAACACTATAGCTCACACATGAGGGGAAGATTGTTGGGATGTATGTATGAGTTATGTTAGAAAGAAGTCTCACGTTAAAAAAAATAAATAAATAAAATAATAATAATAATAATAATAATAATAATAATTATAATAATAATGTGCTATAGATTAGTTAATATATCATAATTAACCTATAAATCATTAACTTAAATTTTTGTGTGAAATAGGTCCAATTAGATATGTTGATAGGTTCAAATTTGGACTCTTTTTTAGTGATCTTCTCAAAAGAAGATATCAGACTTCTACTATGTATTCCTAACAATCTTCATGTTCATGAGGATTATCATCTGGGAGTGGCTCTGGACTTGGAGGTGATCGAACTCGCTGTCTCCACTGCCCTTTTTCTTCTTCAAGCCTCCCCAATTCCCACTTTCATTTTCACAACGGGCCACTTCACGCCTTCTCTCTAATCCTTTCTCGCTGCGACTTCTAGATACTATTCTGTGAGTCGTATGAGTGGCGATCTCGGTCTCCTTGATCACGGTGTTAGAGATCAACCATTTGCTCAGAGGTGAAAGGAGTTGAGAGATGGGTAAGACACACTAATCTGGTCAAGCGTTGAGGGTTGGTTAAATCGTAGTTTGATTTAAAACTGGAATGAGACGCGGCTGTTCCATTCAAGCTTAGGCGAGGAAATGGAGTGGACGGCATGCTAGAATTGACCGAAAGGCTGGCAATTGTAAAGGAGAATCGTCGCGGGACAGATTAGGGGAAGACGTGTGATTTCAGGGTTCTTGATTTTGCGTGATTTGACCCTTCGTGGGTAAGAAAACAGCTGGATCGTGTGTAGACCCACAAGGAAAATACTAATCAATCACAGTCAACGAGGTTCATGGGGAAATCGACTGAGTTCTTGCCAAAACGAAGGACAAAGGAAACCCGGGATGTAAGGGGGCAAACCCGCGACTCTGGGTGGCTAATGGAGAAACAGTCTTGTGCAGAACTTAATTGATAAAACTAGGTGACCTTCCATATTTCTATCAAGCTTCTACATAGGGATTAAAAGCATATAGGAAAAGAGATATCAACCAACGGAATCACAAAAACCAATTTCATCCCTGGAAAATAGAGCCTATTAATACCAAGAGGTTTAGTGAGAAAACTGGCAAACTGGATCATGCTTACGAACTCAGTGCGCACACTATGGTTATGCACATGGTCCATAATAAAAGGGAAAATTGTCTAAAAAATCATAAGCTTATTACATTTTTGTTAATTTAGTTTAAAACATTTCACGTTTTGTCAATTGAGTCTCATTAATAACCAGCGAAGGTTGCTTGCCTTGGACATGGGATGCCCTCACCGCCTCGGGTGAGGGACACTCGGGCCAGGATTGGCGAGGGTTGGCGACGCCTAGGCGGGTGAGGGCAACCCTTCCCTTGCCCATGCAAGGGCGCCTCCTGCCAACCTAGGCCTAGGCATTCTTTGCTTGAGGTTGGCAACCTTCGCCCACCATTGATTAGGCATGGCGGTGGCTGGCAAAAGGAAAAAGAAAAAAAGAGGAAAGAGGAAAAAATAAGAGAAGACAAGGAAAATTAAAAAAGAAAAAAAAAATATTAAAATTTCACGGTAGCGTTAGTCTTGTCACATAAAATGGCCCATGTTCACGTCGACTATTTTTGACTAAAATTGGCTCAATTGGCAAAAACATGAAATGGTTTATGACTCAATTGATAAAATTAAAAAATTTTAAATTAAATTAATAAAAGTGTAATAGATTTAAGATTTTTTGGACATCTTTTCTCCAATGACATGGTGTCTAACTCTGATATGGTTGGTCCAAAAATGTTGTATCGAGCATCAAATCTATAGCACGTGTATCGTTGCATTTTATGGACATTTTGAAATTTTGTAATCCCTTGATTGTTACCTCATCCGAAGAATTGGAGCGAACATCTACCAAGAGTGATGTACTCAGACTCAATTGTGGACAATGCAATTAATGTTTGTTTCATTGAAGATCCGGAGACTAACAAAATAAATACTTAAAGCCAATATGGAATCTGAAAATACTGCATCTTAACTTCGAGGCTCTAAGGAAAGATATTACCTAAGGATAGAGAAAATAGATTCAATTAGCATATGTGCCAGAGTACCAGATATGCCAAGATTTGTTCGATGTTTACATGTAAACATTCCAATTGGCCTGTTTTTTCGTATTACACGTAACGACTTAAGTGTCTATTGTCCTTTCTATGAATTCTTTTAGGAGAAAAATCACCAAGAGAGATTGAGCGAGACAATGAGTAAGGATCTAATATAATCAACTCTTGGAATCGAGATATGGAAGACATATCATAGTTAATTGTTGGGATAAGTGTAATAAAAGTCCTAAAATTTGTCACAAAAATACAATTAATTCCTAAAAATTGCAAAAAGTGTAATCAAGTCATAAAACTTGTCAAATTGTTTTAATCGAGTCCTAAAGTTAATACTATCAAACTTATTAACAAAAAATGCTGACATAGTGTGGACGTGGCATTTGAAATAATTTTTCATTTTCCACATGGCTCTTTTTAATTATTTTTTGTTCAATTTTTTTAAATAGATTTAAAAACTAGAAAAGAAAAGCTAAAATTTATTTAAGAAACAAAACAGTTTAAAAAAAAAAATGGCCGGTGCTTCCTTCTCCGCCACCCATCGCCGGAGGGGCCGGCGACCATCTCTGGTTAGCTTTTCTTTTTAGTTTTTAAATCTAATTTAAATAAAAAAAATAAAAAAAGCCAATTGAAATAAAATTTCATTTTAAATGTCACATCCGCATCACGTCAGCATTTTCTATTAAAAATATTGATAGTGTTAAATTTATGACTCGATTGAAATAATTTAATAAATTTTAATACTTGATTGCACTTTTTACAAGTTTTATGATTCAATTATATTTTTGTTATAAGTTTTAGGACTTTTATTGCATTTATCCCTTAATTGTTAAATTATATTTTGAGTTTGAAAAAAACTCAACACGTTTAGGGGATTGGATATTTTATATTATAAATCTGGTGTGGTCTTTTAATCCTGCGCAAATCTGGACTCTTTGGGCGCGGAAGTTGACCTTATTTCCCGTTGGAGGTTATCTTTGACCCTTTGACTTATTGGACTTTCCTTATGTTGCGTACAGGGGGAGGCACTTTCGTATACGTACAAAAAGAAGTGACCACTTATTCCATGTATGTAAATCCAGGAGAAGTCAGAAAAGAAAAGTAAAGAAAGAATTTTTACATCTTGACTTTTCTTCCCTGTGGAACGACTTCGTATCGTAGGTTCTTTCGGAAGAGAGCAGCCGCACAAAGAAGACAGAAGGCAGCAGACTTTCTTGTTCAACAAAATATCTTGATGGGCTAGAACTTAACCTTCCTTCTTGGCGATCTCCCCGGATCATTGAGATTTTGTTGTGCATTACAGCACTTACAACATCAAAGAATTCCTGAAACACTCTTACATCTCTCTCTCTCTCTCTCTCTAGTAACAATAGCCATTTCCATAAATCCCCTAATTATAAATATAAGCTTTTGTGAAACCGAGTAACACCTAAACAAGAAAGTAAACCTGATTCCCTATGGTGACTTAAAATTTATCCAAATAATTTATCTGATCTTGGAAGGTATCTCCAATGGAAAATGAGAGCCACATCTAAACGATGCACGCAAGGATGTAGAAACCAAATTTAATGACAAGGTAAAAAATTGCAGTGCCTAACTCATCCGGGGGCGCGAAATATTGAAATTTCGCTATGTAAAAATTGCATCAAGCACCGAAAGGAGGCGCTCCCCCCCACCATTCCCCCCCTCTTTCTCTCTTCGCTTGGTCTGCTATTGGTAATGGCTCCTGTCTACACCATCTATTTCTAAGCAAAGTTTTGCTGCTCGGCTAGCTGAAAATAACCAAGTTTTAACAAACAGAGGACCAGAATGAGGAAGTTGATTTGATTTTTCTATTTTTGGCCAAGAGGAAGTTGAAGATTAGCATAGACATATTATTGGCCAAAAAAAAAAAATAGATTGATTAAAAACGCATTTTAACAAACAGACAATTCAACTGCTGAAGAGTCATGCTGTGGATCACATTTTCCTTTGGCCTGTAATATTTCTAATGGAGTTCTGTCATTACTGGAGGAGGCACGTCTTTTTCCTTTCATAGATTGTATGCTTGACATGTTTTTAAAAACACTTTTTCACGTTGGCCGACTTCACAAAGGTGCAGCTGTTGGGGGTTTCGCAGGTCTGACGGTCGTCTACAAAAGTCGTCTGCATTTGGCCCAAGTCCTGTCAATCCTCAGCTTGAAACGTGGACTTCAAAGGCCATTTCGACAGCTACGCAAAAATGTGTTCGATCAAACCACTTGGAGGCAATGGTCTTGAGAGAGACAGGGGGAGGCAGAATCCTCATGAGTTTTTCATTGCGTGATTTGACTTTGCCTTCCATCCCAACGTTAAGATTATTCTATGTAATGATTATTTAAGTGAGATGGAGATTAACGACTTTTAGTATTTGTAAGAAAAACGATAACATTTTCGAAACTTTTTCTTTGTTTACAATTTAATGGCACTAGCACAAGACTCCGTTACATAAAGGTCATGAAATACTCTACAAGTACATAAACTGATTAATTTAAAATTTGACTTATACAGGTGACTATGGCCTAAAATAATTCTATGTAGTTGGAAGATTTGAATAGCTGACCTTCAATTCATAAATTAAAAAATTGCTCTTGCCCTAATCACGTGAACCCTGCCAGTTGAAAAGAAGGAATTTTATTATAGGTTCTAGAATTGGGAAGACTTTTATTATGGGTACCAGGACTGGGATTCCAGTCTCCTTTCTCATTTTCCCCAATAACTAACTTGAATAGCTTCTTCTTGTGGGCTCTGTCACTGAGAAAATCCTGCTCGTCAAACACTTGCATATACTAATGAGGTGGACATGCGAGGGTTGCTAGACAAAGTCTGTCATTGAAAAATTAATATGATTTGGAATAATTAGTAGTTTACATGACTCAAAACTCATTGACCTAATCATTAAAAATGAAGGTTAGCTTAATCATTTAAAATGAAGGTGAGTCTAGCTAAATATGTTAATATTTCGGAGAAATGGGCTCTCTTTTGTTAATCTCAAAAAAGGAATTTGTGACAAACTATAATTCAATGGTGAAACTTTAGGACACTCTTGGGAAAATGCACAGGGTTCCATAGCTAATCGAGTGGCTCTGGAAGCATGTGTACAAGCTCTTAATACCAAAAAAAAAAAAAAATATGAAGGGGCATTTGATATCCCTTCTAACTTTACGTTTCCAAACAGCAATTACATATGTCCTTAGCCTCTGCAACCCATCGAAATGTCATTGTCCACATATAAAACCCTAGTCCCTCGTTCATATTCGCACATAATTCTTCTGAGCTGAGGAACGTGATCTTGCTTATGCTAATGAAATTATGTTGAGACTAGCACATGGAGTCCTGAACTAGACGTTACTAGTGAATTATGGAAGCAGAACTAATGTAAAGTTGAACCAATGGATACTTTTTGATCGGTTAATTACCGTTCATTCTCGTAATAGAATTGCAATGGAACTCAAACAAATCTTTTCCCAGAAGGATTCAGCAGAATACAAAGACCCAACCCAGTAGTCGGGTGACGAACATCAAACGGTTCAGTCTATCTCCACTAGACCATGGGTCAAGACAAGAATGGGAATATAGCAAACCGTTGCCAAGTTGACGATATAATAATGGTCCTAAACTAGCAAAACTTGTGTGGGGGATATCCTCATGAAGGCAGTGATGAAGTTATAAGAACCACCTAATGTGTTGAATTCTTGTTGTTTAGTACATACCATGCGCCCACAAAGAAAATATTGCTAACGACTTTCGTTTTCTTAATAAATTAGTTCTTTTCATTTTCAATTCTAGTTTTATCTTTAGATTGGACTAGAACTAGAGATAGCATATCTTCTCCTATATCTCGTTTCTATCTATCAACCAGGATCCCCATGCCTTTAGTTAACATGTTATTGAATATAACCAGGAACGGATCTAGGAAGTTGAATTCCTTTTCATGGAGATTAAAAAATGCCCTATAAAAAGAATTTTTCAATACTGAAAGAGAAAGAGCAAGGATAATTAACTAGCTAGTCGAAGAATTGAAAATTTCTTGGATGCTCCAGATGTATGTACGAAACCAACAAGCATGCCCCATTAGATGTTGGTCCTGATGTAGGATCTAAATGATCTAATGGGGGGTTTAAGTTGCGCTCACATGCATACGCAATGAGAGTTTGTAGGACTTGCTCCTGTAGAGTAGTCGATCGAAATGCATTTACAAAGTCACCTAACATGCACCAATGGACGTTGGCCATCATGTACTATCGACTTGATCAGATGATGGGTGTGAGTTGAGCTCACATGCATCGGGAGCATGTACGACTTGGTTATTTGGACTAGTTGGTAAATACGAATATAATTAGCATATAAAGTACCCATTAGGTAATTTCGTCCATGAACATATCAGTCCTTGGCAAAAACAAGAGTCGCTCTTAAAGTAAAAGGAACTTTTTCACACTAGTGATTCAACGAAGTAATTGTATGAACGGGGCTAATACACACGCAGTCCCCTATTTTTAGCAAGTGAATTTATTTCTTCAGCAAATTAATTCTGAGACTGACTGTCATAAACGAAATGTAGATGCTGACAACGTAAATTGCAAAATGGTACCTTAAGGAAAAAGAATTTAAATATTGAGCAAAGAGAATGGTGCACGTCGTTCTTATTTAGGAAATAATTTTTTATTATCGTTCTTGAAATTTGAAATAACTTGCAAGACATCAAATGTGAAATGTCATGGTCCATGACAGAACACCCACGTTAATTTGAGATGGATATTTCCGCTTGGTCCAAAAGCAGCACATCAAACCGGAATACATCAACCGTGAGAAAAACGGAAAATAGACCCAGATTCTCAGAGAGGACCAAAATATGCGTCAAATGCTTGGAATGTCCGAGTTTCTTGGCGATAATTTCCTTTATGAAATTAACAACTCGGAGGAAAAAGCGAATACGAACTCGTCAAGAATTTGGCAAAAGTCCATAAGCCCATGTATATCCAATATTCAATTCGAACTAAGTGAACCTTCCACGGACTTTTTCACGCTGTAGCCTAACTATAATTTTTGAGGACGATACTATCCTTAGTCATATAATGAAGGGGCAATTTGGGAACTTCATGACCGTTGCGATTACCCACCCGGCTTGGATACGAATACATACCAAGAGTGGAAGCGATAGTTGTAGTCCTAACCCCACCAAAAACAACGACAATTGTAGTTGAGACAAGTCATAGTTCAACAACGCATATCTGCTTCACCATGCACTATAAATAGGCGACGTATTTGTGGGGGTTAAGCCTACCTGGATATGTTTTGCCTCTGCATTCAAGAGGTCGTTGGTTCGTTCGAAATCTTTTGAAGACGGTACATATATAAAGGTATGTCCATGTGTTTCATATTGAAAGAGTAGCCTCGTCTCTTCTTTTTCACCTCTCCGAAGGTTACCCCTTCTAAAGAAACCGTTATCAATTCTCTCTCTATTTCCAATCTCTGCAGAAAGGCCAGCTCTTGATTGTGAGTCTGCGTTAAATTTGGATTCGCGGGTGATTTTCTCATTGGCAGCGGCTATGGAGGAGATGGGTTTCCGGCGGTGGCAGAAGGGTTCGCTCCATGGGTGGTTGACCGCGGCAGTTCGCTTGCTTTTCTTGCTCTTGGCGTGCTCCGTGGTGGCTACAGTAAGGTATTTTCCTTGTGGCGTACGTTTTAGTCTTGCATGCATGAGAGAGAGAGAGAGAGAGAGAGAGAGAGAGAGAGAGAGAGAGAGAGAGAGAGAATGAATTTATGAGTGACTTACGGTTTCTGATCTTTCAATGATTTTATATGCGCCAATTTATGGGCATTGATCGTAAAAAATCCTGTTAAGCAACGGAACGCAGCGAGTTAATCCTGTGCTCTCCTTTGTAAAAAAAAAAAAAAAATCCTGTGTTCTCCATTCAAGGTATCGTTTAGTTGAATAAGACCATTTGACCGTCCTTCAATGGTAATCGAGATTACTGCACTTAATTGCCATGTTTAATAGCAAAGCTTAAGAGCATATTAAACCCCATTAAATGCTATGGTCAGTTTGGTCAGCCATAGAACCCCAGCCTGCTCAAATCGCGAAGAAAAAGGTTTCAGCTCAGTTCACCATTTTTTTCCGTGCACGACCTTGAAAAAATAGAGACTAGAGGAAATCTCAGTCCTAGCACTCGTTGATTATTCCTTACATTCGTTCGGTAACGGCCTGTAATCATTACTGGAAAATGCTGATTAAGAGCACCAAACTTTGACATTAACGCGCACATGTCGGAATCAGAAAACACCCATCGCTTCAACTGCTCCCTCGCAGGTTCCTCTCATGGGCCACCTGCTTCTCGTTGTTCTAAAGACGTCATCGAAGAGAGAGCTCTTTTTAGGGTTTTGTTTATTGATCTCGTCATCGTTAGTCAAAGGGGGGAGATGGTGTTTGGTTGACAACTCTCTTATATTTTGACGAAAGAGGAAACAGATTACAACAAATAATAAATGATATACGGAATGTGTTGGTTGAAAGACGATTTTTTTATTTCCTTATTATTGCAGAGAAGTTCGAGCAAACGATGATCCTGGGGTCCAGCTGAAAGTGCAAAATAATCAGGTGATTCAACACCCCCGCTCCTCATCATTTATGTTATGTAGGTCCAAAAGTAATATAATTATAATATATATACTTCTCGAAAATGAAAATTATTCTTGATATAGATGAAAATAGATAGTGAAAATTATTCTCAATATCATTTAATGAAATCATGTTTGATACTCTAAACTTAGATATGTGATCTCTAATCCTGATTCTCAACATTAATTGAATATTTCACAAACAGGATATTTTATTGAGTTTATTGAGCCTCTACTGAAAAATTGTTCATTGAATAATTAATTTGGGAGTAATTTTCAGGTGGTGACGGACAATGGGATTGTCGAGATCACGTTCTCAAATCCAGATGGGATGGTCACGGGCATCAAGTTCAACGGGATCGATAACCTCCTTGAGGCTCGCAATAAAGAAACCGATAGAGGGTATGTATGAATTATCAATGTGCACTTTCATTCCCTTACATTAAATCGTTTCTTCTTTTCTTTTCTTTTTTTTTTTTTTATAAAGAGAACATCAGCAATTTTCATTTTACAATAGTCAAATGCCATGCATACATTTTCTACAATCAAGAAGTCCTAGCAAGGCGTAGTCGCCAAAAAAAAAAAAAAAAAGATAGGAAAGAGGAAGAAGAATTCCTCTCATGCAAACCTAAAAATGAAATAAAAATCACAAAAAAAATGCTATTTAATCTGTCAATATCAATCAAAACAAGAAGTCATGACAAGGCCATCCGAAGTCTTTAGTCCTTATGGTCATTGTCTTTGTCGTTACTATTATCGCTCGCCACAGTGCTTTAGGAGGTTTTATTTTGCTCAACATGTTTTTGGAAAAAAGCTACTTTTTATGTGATTAATACACATAGATATAATAGAGTAAATTTTACATGAATTATAGATATAATTATTTTTCATTCTTGTAGAGTTAATTTCATTTCTTATTACTTTAGATATTACCAAATAGGTGTAATATATATTACTATGTTAAGATTTTAAAAGAAAAGAAAAAAAATTCTCTTCATTTTTTACCCTTCATTTTTTAATATTTTCCTATTCTTGTTGGTCAATTTAAGTAAATATTGTCATCTTGGGAAGCCCCTTAAATCTTCATTTGGAAAAGAAAGAGACCCACTTCCTTAGGACTTAATGCAGTGATTGTGCAAAAGTCGTTTCTAGTATAACAAATCAAATTGCTAATAAAGAGCATATTCTAATTGGAAAAAAAGAAGAAGAAGGGATCAGGAATTTTTTATAATTCACGGAATATTAATCGACTCCGACTTACCTATTGGAGATCAAGTCAACATCATCTGGAAGCTATATTCACCCCACACGTCTATTCTCCACGATGATGTAATCCCGAAATTAAGAGATTGCAAATCGAGCCAATCGCTCCGGGAAAATCCTCAATCTTTAGTCGTCGGTAAAAACAGTGGGGCGTATGCGGGACGCAAGGAAGCTGTCGTCCTTGAAAGCTGCCGACTCTATTTTCCGTCTTGGACTGAATGCCGTTCTTCGGAAGTTATTGCCAATAATGATCTTTTGAAAAGTTTAATTCAACCGCAGTAATTGACCAAAACATGCACAGGAACATACATAACTAGAACGTTTCTCCTATAGTCTTTGAGAAACGTCAGCATTGACCATGGATAGATTAGGTTATTTATATTTCTCCCTTCCGGTCAATTTTTTGCCGAAACTATGTAGAATTTTTCATCGTCATTTTTCCATCTGGGTCGTGAAATTTTTCTTATTTTTATAAAGATTTTTGGACCATAGTTTAGTTTCTATGCTGTTTGATCTAAGAAGGAAACGCATTTTTTTTCTCAACATGTTACTTGTGATATAAAAAAATTCTTTAGTAATGCATGACGAGTTTTTGCTGATGTTACATTCAGGTACTGGGACATTGTGTGGAACCGGTCAGAGGAAGCCAGCATGTTTACGAGGTAAAGATCGGTTGCTTTCAAAGCAGCTCCTTATTGCTAGTAGAATCTTATATAACTCCATAAACTAAACTATAAAATTAGGGTGCAAAGCCGCATATTAGGTCAATTCGTGCTAGCACCAATCGTAGTCCCGAAACCATGCGGATGTTTTGATTTTCAAGGAGAACTGATGTGGATGACACGCGGAAGTTAATGTAAAATATATGTTAGGTCAACTAGTTCAATAGATAACATGGTAGCCAAAACCAATTACAGTTTTAAAAGGTGGGATTGTTTTAATAGGATTGAAGGAACAACGTTCAAGGTGGTAGCAAACACCGACGACTTAGTGGAGTTGTCATTTGTAAGCAGCTGGAGCAATTCTTCCGAGTCATACTTGGCGCCACTCATCATCGACAAGAGGTTAACCAAAGCATTCTTTTGTTCATTTAATTTGGAAAAAAGAAAGGTCGATCAATCTGATTTTGAAGTGTTGCTGATGGTCGATTGCGATTGTACTTGGGGGCAGATTTGTGGTGAGACGTGGGAGTTCAGGGTTCTACGGGTACGCGATATTCAAGCACCCGAAGGGATGGCCCGACTTGGACATCGGAGAAGCCCGGATCGCTTTCAAGCTCAATGGACAAAAGTAAGGACTTTATAAAAATCATCTTATTTAATCTACCATATATAATGAAACACGATATCACGTTGAAATGTTGCGTAATGTTTGTATATGGAAAGAAATTCTTCATTAGGAAAAGTTTTGGATGTTGCTTTCAATTTCAGTTTCCCATTTTCCTTTGATTGGGATTGGAGCGTTTCACGGGGTCATTGATTGGCGATTACTGTGCGTCGCTCTCTGTTAGGTTTCGTTATATGGCTATATCGGATGAGAGGCAAAGGGTTATGCCAACGGACGAAGATCGCGCCAGTGGTCGTGTACTAGACTACAAGGAAGCTGTACTTTTGACTGGTCCAACCAATTCCGAGCTAGAAGGCGAGGTAAACTCGAACTAAATCGGCTTCGTTTATATGCGTTTGATGTTAATCATTTAAAAAATTGCTAAAAAAAAAAAAAAACTCTCCAACTCGCATCTATAGACAAAAACCCCCCACAACGATATGCAATCTATCCGATACACAAGATGCTTTTCTCTCGCGGTTCGAATGCTTATGTTTCGGGCGATGATCCGATGCCGGTGGGCGGATTGCAGGTGGATGATAAGTACCAATACTCGTGCGAGAACCAGGAGAACAAGGTGCACGGCTGGATCAGCAGCGATCCGCTGGTGGGATTCTGGATGATCACCCCCAGCCACGAGTCTCACACCGCCGGGCCTGTCAAGCAAGACCTCACTTCCCACGTTGGCCCGACCACACTAAACGTAAGTGACCCGTCCTCCCCTTTCCCTTGCACAAAATAAGCTCCAAACCCACATGGACATGGGCTTCCGACGCAACCCGTCGCGGCTTTGGTCACGGGTCGGGCTTATCCGACTCATCGAGCTAAGAACGGGTATGGATCTGGCCCGAGTGCGCCGATGGTCCTTCATACCGAAGACTAGTTTGATGAAAGAATAGTCCAGGTTTATCGAAATTGGTCGGCAGAATTGTGTACTAAGTGAAGCGTCGAATGAGCCTTGTTGATCTTTCTACAGGTGTTCTATAGCAGTCACTATGCGGGGAAAAATGTGTCCATGAGTTTCCGCAACGGAGAGACATGGAAGAAGGTTTACGGACCCTTCATGGTCTACGTCAACTCGGTGTCGCCTGAAGAAGACCAATCGAAGCTTTGGGCGGACGCAAAAGGACAGGTATTACATTTATTTTTTCTTGCTTGAAATCTTGGTAATTTTGACCAACTTTTTTTCTCTATTACTTCGTTGGATGCATTTAATCGCTTTTGATTTATGTCATTAGATGTTGATGGAAACTGCCAGTTGGCCCTACGACTTCATCAGCTCGGATGATTACCCCTCCGCAGCCGGACGAGGAGCCGTCAGCGGTCAACTGTCGGTCCGGGACAGGTTCGATTCCCTCAATCGCTATGTTTCGCATTAGAAGTTAGAACTACATGCATTTGCATAAAAAAATCTCGTTTTATATTCAAGGAGCTGAACAGTTGAAATTTCCTAATCCAGATACATGGAGAATAGAGACATGGCGGCGCACTCCGCGTACGTAGGGTTGGCAGCACCGGGAGAGGTCGGTTCGTGGCAAACTGACGCAAAGGTAACTTCTTTTTATCTTCTATCATATGCCACAAATTTACCCAAAAGCGTCCGGTTAATTTCGTGGTCAATAAGCATCTGATAATTCTATATATTGTTCCTCTCGATTCAGGGTTATCAGTTTTGGACTCGAGCGGACGAAAATGGATCTTTCGAGATTAAAAATGTCCGGCCAGGCATTTATGGCTTGTATGCATGGGTTCCCGGTTTCATCGGGGACTACAAATACCACTTGAACCTCATGGTCAAGCCAGGTAACTATCATCCTATCGCGATGTTTGAACAATACCATTTCTAGGTTTTTCAAGCCAATTTTTATCTAAGGAATGTCAAGTATATTATGATAGAACTGCAAAATTAGTATATTCAATAATGGGATAGACTGTGAGTAGGTCATTTAAATAAGTGAGCCACTTTCAACATCTTATAACAATTTATCACATCATTTAATATACGAGCTTTGTAATACAAATTTAGTAAATGTAACATTTCTCTTTTTTTGTTTTATCTCGGCCCCATTTCTCTAAGTTTGGGCTATTGTGTACACATGGTCTTTGCTACTTATCTTGATCTAGCTATCACATTTTATTATTGAGGTAGAAACTTTATCTGGTTATGTTCAATTTAACAGCCAGTCCAAAAGGGCTTTGGAATTTTATGGTTTCATTACAAGCTAATGTCAAAATTATTCATGCGCAGGATCTGAAATCCAATTGGATGCTCTGGTTTTCAACCCTCCAAGATCTGGTCCCACGTTGTGGGAAATTGGCGTCCCCGATCGAACGGCAGCCGAATTCTACGTTCCCTTACCTAATCCGCGGTTAATGAATAATCTGTTCATAAACGGCACCGGAGAGAGGTGCGCCTTATTGCTGGGTCTTTTATCTTTTCATGACTCGCATATACAACTGTAATTAGTCAAATGTCTGGAGTGAAATTAACAAACATCCCACCGTCCTGGCCCCCGCCTGAATATGACTTGCCCGAGACTGGAATAGAACCCATAACCATCGATTCCCGAGTTAAAAGCAAGAGGACGCCCTTACCACTAGGTCTATCTTAGGATACGATCTTGTTGTTATGCCATTATTAGCATAAATGTACCTACCGAGCAGCTAGATTTTTTTCCAATCATTCTCAGTGCACGAGGATCATCCACCATTAGATATGTGGGGCCCACGTCATTCGATGATGAGCATCGGAACCTTGCAACTATTTTTCCATTTTTGGGAGTGCCGTGATAAGCGGGATTCATTATTTTACTGTTTTCCAATCTGCATCCCGATTAGTCAATGTTTATCTACTCTGACTTTGATTTTTAAGAGATAGTAGTATTGATCTCGTATCATCGTGGATTGATACATAATTGGATGTCTGTTGTCCTTTTATTCCTGGCAAGCAGCTAGAGATTAGTAGTGATGTAACTTTTTATTTTAGAAAAAAACTGATAAATAACATTGATGTAGCAAGGGATATGGTAAATCACAAGCGGACATCCAAACACTTCGACAATATTCAATCCCCAATGACAGCCGGTTACGAAACTTAGTATACCATTTTGGTTAATAAGTCCGAATAAACTTTGAATTTCTCATTTTATTTATTAGATTTCTATAGCTGCTCATCGAATGCTTTTCTTTCTTTTCTTTTTTTTATTTGACAGGTTCCGGCAATATGGACTATGGGACCGGTACTCAGAATTATACCCTAAAAACGATCTCGTCTACACTGTCGGCGTCGACAACTACCGTAGAGATTGGTTTTTCGCTCATGTCACCCGGTACTTTCTCTTTCTCTCTGTGAATATACAATATACATGTACATATACATGTACATATACATATACGTGTACGTATACGTAGACCCCCATATCTGATTTTCGTTATATACAGGAACATAGGAAATTCAACATACGTGCCAACAACATGGAGGATTGACTTTCATCTTCAAAATGTGAACTTCAGAGGGACCTACAGACTTCAAATGGCAGTGGCATCAGCCACCCAGTCTCGCATATCGGTATGAAGCAATATACTCGCCAAACATCCGCATATATCATCATCAAATTATCTAAATCAATGACGTTTTACGCCTAATCGATTTCGATATTGTTGTCCTTTACTCGAACCCTTCTGAAGATCCGGGTCAACAATCTGAGCCAGCAACCTCTCTCATCGACGGGCCGTTTCGGCTCCGACAACGCCATCGCGAGGCATGGAATCCACGGTCTGTACTGGACGTTTGGCTTCGACGTGCCGGGCTCTCGCCTACGCAGGGGGACCAACTCCATCTACCTCGCTCAGTCTTCGTCAGCCAGGACGCCCTTCGACGGCGTCATGTACGACTACATTCGATTCGAAGGCCCTCCGAGAACGAATTGAAATTCTCCAGTTGTATAGAATTCGAGCACATAGCCATTTCATCAAATTTCATAATAAAAAAACTATACAAGATTAGGTCAGATGTAAGGCGTTTTCATGTTCTTTTATGGCGATAAGCCGGTAAGAAGGTCGAGGTTCGATCATGCAGAAAGCAATTGTTTGTTACATTAGTTACATTTGATGCTTCATTTGAATTGATTTAAACTATCCCGTCTTCAAGTAAATCTCTCTCTCTCTCTCTCTCTCTCTCTCTCTCTCTCTCTGCGCGCCCCACACATACAACGGTGTTTAAGGTGGACAAATCCACCAATAGTCCTAAAATTTGCTATGAAAGCGTATTTGAGTTCTAAAACTTTCATATTTCTACAATTAAGTCCAAAACTTGTCAAATTTGCTGCAAAGGTAATGCCTTGCCTATGGCAGGCAAGGCTAGTCAACCTAGCCACTGGCCAAAAAGAAGAAGAAATGAAAAATAAAATAACGAAAAATAAAAAAAATTAAAATACTAATAAATTTATATATAACAATATTGACCAAATAGACTTAATTGGCAAAATGTGAAAATATTTTGAACTCAATTAGCAAATTGAAAGGTTTATGACTAAATTGACAAAAGTACCAATAAGTTTGAACATTTTTTCACTTAAAGCTTTGATTTTGCATAAATGATACCATGATAAACCAAATTCTAAGCTTTTATATATTAGTATATTGGATTAGTAGATTTGATGATGATGGGCACTAGGAAAATCACGTTTGACATTATAGGGAATTAGTATCGCAAAAAATAGACCACCCGCTAGGGTGGCTCTGCTGGCAGGGCGCTCCCTCTCCCGAAAGAGAGGTCGAGTGTTCGACTCCCTTGGGCTCCCGTAAGGTGATGCGCAGGAGGCTGACAGAGACATCTAGGCGACTTACCCGGTGCACGCATGTGGTGGCTAGCACGTGTACCCCCAGGGTTTACTCTCCGACTGCCGGCCGTGCGAGGGTTCCCTGGGATACCAAAAAAAAAAAAAATATATATATATATATATATATATATATATATATATATATATAGATGTTACGCAAATGAATTGAAATATTAAATATATAAATTGAAGTTTTCCATACAATCACAGTTGTTAATTTGGTCAGCAAGAACGTCACCATCACCTTGTAAAGGAGGGATGTGCAAAAGAATTGAGAACAGCTCGAACTGCCGAAAACTGGATCGGATTGGACCGAAACCAACAATTTCCATGAGGGTCGGTGCAATTCTCAATTCCACTTTGGTCGAACCTATAAGTATCGGTCCGGTTCCCAATTCTAAATGTGGAACCACCCGTCCGCCCACTAGGATTGGACTAGTATACATGTATATTTAGAAAAAGAAATTCCATCTTAATTATTTAATTATTTTGTAATTTTTTAACCAACATATATATTTGTAGTTATTGAACATTATTGACTAATTTTGTCGCTTTGGTGTGTAATATGATTAACCTCATACTTTTTTTTTTCATTCTAATAATCCATTTACTTGCTTTCTCAACCAAAACAAAATAAACAAACATAGAGAAAGGAGAGAACCAATTGGAGATGTCCATAAGAGCCAACAGCTCATTTTAAGGGTATAATTAGATCTCTTCTTAGTCACTCCCATGATTAAATTAGGTTGATGTTGAAAAAAGATGGATCAAGCAACTAATATTTTAACTTTTATAGTTAGTACTTTTAACATGAAGTCTAATTCTCCACATATTTCTAGTGTCAGGAAACCTTAAGAGGATCACACCATGACCTTTGAAGAAATTAAGTTTTTTTTTTCTTTTACGAATATTGTCTAAGTATTTTGCCCTATAATTTTCAATCCTTGATCAAAATCAATGACTCGCAATTCAACCTAAATATAAGGCCAAACAAGCTTTGTATGGATTGGAGACCAATTCTATGGACTCACTCGGGAACCAGTCGGACCGCCTATTTAGAACGGGCGGTCCAACCAATTCCTGCATGAGTCCGTGCAACCAATAGATGGATTTCGGTTCCAATTTTTTAGAACAAATCCTTAATGTGCAGTTTCCGGTTCTAAGGTGTAAATCACCCACGCGAACCATGCTCACCATGCTCACCATAATGGATAAAGGGCCGGCTTCTCCTTCACCTCTTCATATCACCGTTCATTTTTTTTTTTTTTTTTTGGTTTGGTATCACTGTCCTCTTCAATACTAGATAATATGGCAATGTTAGCAGCAAACGAGCATCAAGTGGAATTTTCTTTTTTTGGTCAAAAGTGGAAATTTAATTAGTGGATATTTATTAATAGACACGTAACTTACAACACTATGCAACAAAGCCATGAGTAGCACAGCTAGAGTGTAGTTATAAACTATGAAGCACGAACATGTTGCCCGTGCTTCCGTGACATGTCCGACATGTGTCAAAGCGTGTCGAACACGTCAACATGCTCAGACACGGTCAGACACGCGATCAACGCATGTCAGATTTTCCAACACGTGGTCAACCTTTGCTCAACATGTTTCGACACACGTGTCCACAAGACGATTGAGGGTGGAGGCGAGGGCGAGGGAGCAAAGACGAGGCCTCAAGCGACGGCGAGCCCATGACGACGAGAGACGACTAGAGAAAGAGCATGGACTAAGATGAGGGCTGCCACTATGATGCTACAATGGATCGGCGACGAGGCTGCAGTTGCAAGGGAGAAAGGGCTGAAGGCGAGGCGGCAAACAATTGTGATGAGGACCATGAGCAAATAGAGATCGAGAGGAAGAGGAGAGGAAGGCAATCATGTGACGAGGAGGAGCGAAGGAGGATCAAGAGAAAGAGGAGAGGAAGGGGGTCGTGTGGCGAGGAAGGGGAGGAGAAGGATTGAGAGGAAGAGGAGAGGAAGGGGTCGTGCGGCGAGCAGCAAGGAGGAGGAGGTAAAGGAGCTAGGGTTTTTTATAAGAAACTCAAAAATAATAAAAGGGGGGGGACTCTAATGGGCCATTAGTGATGGCGTGACTTTTAATTTTGGGGGAAGGGAAAGTGAGAGCCTATTTGTTAGGTGGTGGGGAGGGAAAGAAAAATCAATTTGGGGGTGGGGGGAAATGGAAAAGGGAAAGAAGGGAGTGGGGGTGGACCCCAATGAGGATTTTTTTTTAATCAGAAAAATAAATAAATGAGATTAAAAAATAATTTTGAAAAATAAAAGTATTGAATTTGAATTAAATTAACTAAAAATAAAAATATTCATTTAATATACAACGTGTCCTAACGTGTTGGAATTCTCTATTTTTGAGAAGTAATGTGTCAACGTGTCGTGTCGTGTCATGTTGTGTGTCAATGCTACTTAGGTTATAAATATACAAAACAGGTGTTAGGCGCGATCGACAATAGTCATTTAGTGGACATTTGTTAACATTACAGTAGAAATTTAATTAGGATATATATTATATTGGATTGCACTATCAAATTCGAAATAATATATATTGCTATTGCGGAAAACACATGGATTTAATTGCTATTTCCCCCTATAATGAACTTTTCTTATATAGGAAAGATGGAGTAAAAGTATCAAAAAAATCTTAAACCTATAACATTTGTGTCAATATAGTCATAAATATTTTATTGATGCCAATTTAATCCTAGATATTTTAATTCAATGCCAATTCAGTCTTCCAGGCTAATTTTGACTGGATTTTACTAACATGAATGCTAGCCAACCAATGTGGCATCTCTGACACTAACATAAATAATTTTTAATAATATTTTGATATTTATTCTTTTATTATTTTTCTAATCTTTTTCCTTTTCTTTTTTTTTTTCCCCTTCTTCTTCATTCCCTTTGCTAGTTACCAACCAATGGCCATAGGTAATGGTTGGCCACTAGCCATTGTCAAGCGGCCCTCGGTGAGGGCAAAGGTGAGCTCCCATGAGGGCTCCCCTCCCCAAATTTAGTGAGGCCAACCCTCGTCCAGGCTAAGGTGGTCTCACCAAGCATTGCCTTGGCCAGGGCAAAGGTCGGCCTTGCCCAATCTGGCCTAGGCAAGGCTGACCTTTGTCGAGCCTCGCCTGAGTGAGGGCAAGCCTCGGCGAGGGCTCCCCTTGCCATAGCTAATGCTGGCTTGGGTAAGTAAGGCCAACCCTCACCTAGATGAGGGCGAGCCCTGGCGAGGTATCCTCTCGTCAAATCTAGTGAGGCTAGCCCTCACCCAAGCAAGGCCAACCCAACTACGTCCGGTGGCCAATCGTCGACAAAGGGAAGGAAGAAGAAGGAAAAATAATAATAATAAGAAATCTACAAAAATAAACAAAATTGAAAAGAAGTTAAAATATAATATAAAAAAAACTATCAACATCAGCGTTGATGTCACCACATACGTCAACCGCTATCCATTGTTAGCAAAATCCGCCCAAAACTAGCTGGAATGAGTGAATTGGCATTAAGTCAAAAGTTAGGTATAAATTGACACCAATAAAATGTTTATAACTAAATTAATATTAATATAATAGGTTTATGACATTTCTAACACTTTTTCCAAAATGATGGCAATATGAATTTAATGAATCTTTTACAATCAAGATTGACATTGCATGTTATTGCTTAATTTCTCAAGGTATACGGGAACTTCATGTTGCCCTTTGAATTTTATATGAAATACTCTTTTGACCCTCATTTAAATCAATAATAGCAAGACCAAATGAAAAATGAAATTTCCCACTAATAACACTCTGTCATGTGGGATTTAGTTAATAAAAAAATCCTTGAAATGATGGTGTTTTAAAAATACTTTATATGAATATAAAATTTTAATTTCGGGAAATCTAATTGGTGCTCGTTTCTTGGAGGATCAGAACCTGTCGTCTTAGAGTGATTAGTTCTTGAAATAGTTAGAAAAAGAATGTACGTATTAACTAAAAGTAGATTAGGGAATTGTTACTTCAAAGCTTTGATTTTGTGTAAATGATACCACGAAGCTTTTATATATTAGTATAATGGGTTAGTAAATTAAATAATAAGAATAATAATAATAATAGGCGCTAGGAAAATTACATTCAACAGAATTGTTATCGAAAAAAATAGACGTGACGCAAATGAATTGTTATTGCAACTAGGAAAATTACATTCGACAGAATCCACAGTCGGTACCGGACATTTGGCTTCGACATGCCGGGCTCTCACCTGTGCAAGGGGACCAACTCCATCTACCTCGCTCAGTCTTCATCGGCCTGGACACCCTTCGAAGGCATCACGTACAACTACATTCGATTCTAAGGCCCTCCGAGAACTAATTGAACATCTCCAATTGTATGGAATTCACACACATAGCCATTTCATTAAAATACATAAAACCTCCACAAGATTAGGTCAGATGTAAGGCATTTTTATGCTCTTTTATGGCGATGAGCCAATATGGCTGCGCATGACAACGCTTCTGTTCTCGGGAAGAGTTTTTATTTCAGAAATAGTTCTTTTCTATTTCTGCTCCGGGGAACAATTTCTGAGTAAAAAAACCTATTTGGTAACGACACAAAATTTCTATTCTTGGAATAGAAAAAGAATAGAAATGCATTTGGTAACGCAACAATTTCTTTTTTGTATTTATTCATTTTTTATTCTTGTCGATGGATCGCCACTCGCCACTCGCTGCCCACCGCCCGTCGCCGTCGCGGGCCCACCAGCCGCCACCGCCGCACTACCGCGGCCTCCAACCGTCACCATCGATCGTTGGTGATGGTCGGCGGCCGGCGGTAGTGCAGCGGTGGTGGCTGGTGGGCCCGTGACAGCGACGGGCGGCGGGCGCGACGAGCGGCGGCAATGGCGGACGGCAACTGGTGGCGGCGGCGACCGGTGGGTGGCGGCAAGTGGCGGCGGCGGCGGCGGGCGGGGCGACGGCGGGCCGGGCAACCGGCGACGGTGACGGCGGGTGGCAACCGACGATCAAGGCGGGGACCGGCGATCATGCGGCGGTGGCGGTTGGTGGCGGCGGCCGGCGACCGTGGCGATTATGGGTGGCGGCCGAACCGACGGCGCCAGCGGTGGGCGGTGGTTCCGAGCAGTTGACGGTGGTCGCGGCAAGAAAAGGAAATAAAAGAAAATTATAAAAGAAAATCAGCTTGTTTCTAAAAATTATTCCCGGGAACAAGAAGTAACTTTTTTTTGCTTCTCAAAACTGTTCCTAGGAGCAAAAAATTAGAGAAAGTGTTCCTGGGAACAAATGTTTTACCAAACAGGTTTCTGTTCTTTTTCTGTTCCAGGGAACAAAAGAACAGAAATTGAGAGAAACGAGAGCGTTACCATGCGCTATCTAAGACGTTGAGCTTCGATTATACAGAAAGCAATTATTTGTTACACTGTTACATTTTATACTTCATTTGAATTCCCACACATATGACCGTGTTTTAAATAAGGTGAACAAGTGCACCAAAAGTCTTAAAATTTGCTGTAAAAATGTATTTGAGTTCTAAAACTTTAGTAATTCTGTAATTAAATACAAAACTTGTCAAATTTTCTGTGAATATACGGAATTGTTACGTCAAAGCTTTGATTTTGCATAAATGATAACATGATAGAAATCAGCTCCTAAGCTTTTATATATTACTATAATGCATTAGTTAATTAGATAAAAATATTAAGAATAGGCGTTAGGAAAATTACATTGAACAGAATTATTATTGCAGAAAATAGATGTGACGTGAATGGATTGTCTTGGGGATAGCAGGTAGAATCCCAGAGTAGAATATTCGGTCTCGTGGATCGTGGACCCGGCCGCCCCCGCCCCTCCCCACCCCAAAATTTGGTCATCCGGTACGTCATCATCGCCCTATAAATAGCCGGCTTCTCCTCCACGCCTTCCCATCACCGTTCTCTTGAATACTCGATCCTGAGAAGCTGCTGCTACTGATCTGCTTGCTTGCTCGCCAACTTCAAGTCTGAGCAGCCCCCGTCGAGTTTGCAGCGAGATAATAATGGCAGCGTCAGCAGAAAACGAGCGTCCAGTGAAGGTTTTGGGATGGGCAGCGAGAGATTCCTCGGGACTTCTCTCTCCCTTCGAGTTCTCAAGAAGGTATACCTGCATATTGTTTTTACATCTCTGGAGATATCATCTCTTGAATTATGCGAGCTTTCTTTCACGTCAAAGGTTATATATAGACGAGAATAGTTAGAACCGCCAAGTTCAGGAAGAATCGATGTGTGCATAGTCCGATTCTGTTGAGATGAATCATTCAGCTACAATGGCGTGCTTATGGAGATCCAGAGCTGTAAATCTTTTTCTTCTGCTCTTTTATATAATCTGAAAGCAGGAACGGAAGACCCAACTATTAAGAGACTTATGGGCATCCTACAAGACCCGTGACCTTGTTAAATCCGAACATTTGGCTTGTTTAATAGGTTCTAACTCAGTAGCTTGCATGCGGTTAGAATAATTGATTTTTTTTTTTTTTTTTTTTAATTTGAAAATCGAAGGGCTTGGGTGGGGAGACTCATGAAACATCATGCAAGCTCGTTAACCTATTAAGTATAGACCTTTAACCTGTACAAGTGGCTCTGACATGGAAAAGTTTGCATGTAATGAGAATCATATGAGTGACCATAAGTTTCTGATCTAAAAAATCCCAACGCACTAATCAATTGTGACAATCCTAAAGGGCCGTAAAAGTTTGTGTTAAAATGTATTAAACCCACTTTTTTCCATAATATCTTTTGTAGGGTCGCAGGAGAGAAAGATGTGACTTTGAAAGTATTGTACTGCGGGATATGTCACTCTGACCTACACAATGTGAAGAACGAATGGGGATTCATGTCCTACCCTATGGTGCCCGGGTATGAGTTAAAAAGAATCACATTTTCTCATTTTTCTCCCTCATAGTAAGTGGAAAATAATTACATTTGATTATTGCATTGCAGACATGAGATTGCGGGTGTCGTAACAGAAGTAGGAACCAAAGTGACAAAGTTCAAAGTCGGGGATAGAGTGGGCGTCGGGTGTATGATTGGATCATGTCACAACTGTGCGAATTGTGGTGATAATCTTGAAAATTATTGCCCCGAAATGGTTCCAGTCTATGGTGGTAAGTTTAACCCTGATAATGACAGTGAGGATTCTAATGGAACGATTAACTATGGTGGCTTCTCAGAAATCATGGTTGTAGATGAGCACTTTGTATTTAAATTTCCAAATAACATGCCTCTCGATGGTGGGGCACCTCTCCTTTGTGCCGGTATCACTGTCTATAGCCCATTAAGGTACTATGGACTCGATAAGCCTGGAATGCACATAGGAGTGGTTGGCCTCGGTGGACTTGGCCATGTGGCTGTCAAATTTGCCAAGGCAATGGGCCTTAGGGTGACTGTCATCAGTACCTCCCCAAGTAAAAAGGAAGAAGCGATGAACCATCTCGGTGCTGATGCATTTTTGGTCAGTCAAGATGCAGAGCAAATGCAAGTATGTTATGTTCCTTGCAAGCTATTTCTTGAATTGCACTTAGGACAAAGAACCGCTAAAGTAATTTCAAGTCACAATTATTTTCTTGATGCAGTTGGCTATGGGCACAATGAATGGCATTATAGACACTGTCTCAGCTGTGCATGCTCTCTTGCCATTGATTGGTCTCTTGAAGACTCATGGGAAGCTTGTCATGGTTGGGCTAACAGACAAGCCCCTTGAGCTACTTGCTATGCCACTCCTCCTAGGTAAATAACTATATTATACTTCTTGAAGAGATTATCATCTATATTTTGCTTACGATTAAAATTGATATGTTAGGCCTATTGCATACATATTTGCTCAAATCCAAAATTTGTGTGCATCACAATTACGACTTCTCATTGGCAACATTGAACTTCTTGATTTTTACTAATGACAGGTAGGAAGATAGTGGGTGGAAGTGTTGCTGGAGGTATTAAGGAGACGCAAGAGATGATCGATTTTGCAGCGGAGCACGGCATAACCGCGGATATTGAGGTTATTCCGATGGATTATGTGAACACTGCCATGGAGCGTCTTGCAAAAGGGGATATTAGATACCGATTTGTCATCGACATCGGAAATTCACTAAAATCTTAGTAAAACTTAATTGTGTCAATAACTACGAGAAAGCTTGGATGGAAGGTGGTCAATTGTTGTTGACATTAGTTATTGGGTAATTAGTTTGAATGCATGTTTTCCATCGTGTTTATGTCATTGTTCTTTTTGGGACAGAGAAGTCTTCTTTAAGGATGATTCCTTCGTAAAAAAAGTGTTATTAAGTTACAGTTGCTCTGTTGGAGTTCAATAAAGGAAATCTAATTAGTGCGTAATCTCCTATGATATTCTCTTCGAAAATCGCATCTCTACTATAATCATGTGTGCTTTTTAGTCAATTGGATTGGGCAACTATAATTATTGGATCATGCATATTTTTGTCTTCAACTGAGACTGTTTGACTTCCACAGCCATGGACTAGACATGATAGGATAACCGGACAACAGGTAGACTAAAGGAGATAAAGCATGAGAAAACTACGAGAGAGGGCTAAGAATTTGAGCCCTTAACATGCACTGTCATATCATGCTAAACTAATAGTTTTCCTCACTAATTTGAACCATCAGGAAACGGCTTAACAATGTATTTATAGCATATGACTTGACAAAACCATTCAACACATGGTCGAGCATTTACAACATAATAAAGCATCAAGCATCTAGAGTGGGTTCGTTCTACGACCCCGTGCTGTTGTAAACAGGAATCTACCCAAATGGGAGTTTTCCTTACAACCGCAGTCGAGAATTTGGTCAATGGGTATGTCATCATCGTCCTATAAAGAGCCGGTGTCGCGACCAATTTTTCGGGGTTTAAACCACCTAGGGTTTGGCTAATGGATTGTTAAGCTTAGACTTAACTCGGGCTCTCCCAAGCCCATACCAATTCGCGACTTTAGGTTTAAGTTCTTAACATGCAAATGATTTTCAATCAGGAGTCGCCACTAATCTATTTTTTGGTGGGTCGATTAGAAACCCAAATAAAGTAACGGGAGATTTACTTTATTTCTACGAACCAGAGATTTGGGTACGGGGACTTGGTTACGCTAAATTTCTCTAACGCCCTTTCGGTACCATTTCTTTTATTTTGAAAGAATGTTTTTTGCAAGCAACTTGGATTGATTTCAAATCTAATTCTCTAACATGCGCGATTATCATGCGCGCGCACAAACCACCAATTTAACACTCAGATAAACAATAAATAAATTGCAAAAACTTACCTCCAAGCAACGAAAGCATCTGCAATGTTAAATTAAAATCCACATCAACAACCCTGGATATGATTTCTAATTAACACACAATTTCTTTTTTTGTTTTCACTTAATTAATGAAAATCATGCAATATGCAATGCGATATTAACTAAATAACCTAATCCTAATGACATGTAATTTCTAATTAAATGGGCCTAGCAAAAATACTAAATGACATGCATTTCAATGAATCTAACCCTAATGACGTGCACATGACATTTTTTCCTTTTCCTAAAAGAATGCATTTTGTCCTAATTAATAAAACTAATTTAACCTATGACATTTTTTGTATTTTTCATAAAGTTCGAAATTTGGTGAAATGTGAAAATTACCTAATTAGATTAAGATCCTATTTAATTTATATTAGGAATTAGGTTGAGCCATATCCTAATTTAAACTAAAATATTATCTTAACCTAAATAATCCCAAAATGCAATATATCTAAAAATGCCTAAACCTATAATAAAATAATCTAAATTAAACTAAGTGCCATTTAACCCTAATATGCAATGACATGCAAAATATGCCCTGATTCTACATGACAAGTGTATGATGATTTTTATTGTGTTTTTGTTTTCTTTCTTTTTTTAAAAAAATGAAATTAATAATTGTCAAGTAATTAAACATGCAACCTAAATTAAAATCTAGCAACCTAAATTGATTTTTTTGAATTTTTTTATTTTTATGAAATTCGAAATTAAAATTCCTATTCTAAATGTGTAAACCCTAAAATATGCAATATTATAATCCAAACATATTTCAAGATAAACAAAGCGATCATGACAAGCTAAACCAAGGATATCACACATCATTCAGATCAAGGGATAATATTTCGCTGATAAAATCGATAAATTGATCTTAAGCCTTAAAGATCAAAACATCAATTTTATTCCCGCTTAATTAATTATTTCATCTAAGGCCTTATAGATGAAATAAAAAAATCCCGGCGCGGTTGCGAACCAGGTGATATGTTGGAATTTCCATTATATGCATCAAAAAATATCTCAAATAAGGAAACAAAATAAATTATGATAATAATAACGAAAGAATAAAATAAAATAAGAAATCTACCTAAGTGGGATCTTAGCTCCTAAACTAGGTTAACGAACGACGGCTTGGTAGGTCACCGGAGTTCCGTGAGGACCGGCGGCGGACGGACCAACAGCGAGCAAGGCGGAGATACTCGGAAAGGGGCAGCAGCGGTTGGCGATGAGGCAAGCGCGGCGAAGAGACTCGGGATCTGCTGCAAGGCGGTTGAGGCGCGGCGAAGCGACGCTCGCGGTTGTGGAGTTGCAAGGACGGGCTGCAGCGGGGGGGCACGATCGATCGAAGGGCGGAGGTGCAGCAGGGAAAGCTCGCGGGTTGCTGCCGCGTCGGGGGTTGGAGGCGCGCGGTGGTGGCTTCAAGCGTCGAGTTGCGCCTCCGCTGCTGGTGCCGAGCCGCGGCGGTGCGAGCGCGGGCACGGTGGTGCGCCGGAGAAGGGATCTGGCGCGGAGGTGCGTGACGCGGCTGGGTCGTGGGCGAAGCGGAGCCGGCAAAGGGAGAGCAGAAACGGGCGGTAAGTGTCGCACGGTGACCGGATGCGTGGCACGGGCAGCAAGTGTGGGGGAAGACGATGAACGAGAACGTCCCCTCACACCCCTTCGATTGTACTTCTTCTGCTTTTTCCTTTCCGTATGCTTTCTTTTTTTCTGACTTTATTTTTCTGCTCCTTCCAACAGACCCCGACGAAGGAACCCAACAAAAGGAGAAGTCTGTCTCTTCCTGTTTTAAATTTCTGACCTAAAAAACCACTAGAGAAAAACCCCTTTTAATGTGGCCGTGTATCCAAAGTGTGGCCTCTTCCAACCCTAGGTATTTTTTACATATTTATAGGGCACGGATTAGGGTTTAAAAATTTTCCAAATTCATCTCCACGTAGATTTCTTTTCGAAACGCAATATTTGTTTTTTTCCAAACGGAATATTTGCTTTTTCAATTGAAATCTTACGAAGATAAATCTATAAAATCTCTCCGAGGATATGGGCTTGGACCGATTTGCTTTCTTCGTGGGCTTAGCCCGACTCATCAAGTTAAAGTTCTTAACCATCAATTTGAACCCATTTGTCACCGGCCCAATATAAATGCAAATTAAAACATAAATGCACCTAAAACTATATATTATGCAATTGACTATTTTTTCAAGGATAAAATTAACTCTTAATTTTTTAATGCAATAAATGACTAAACGGGTCGCCAAAATTTAGGTGTCAACAGCCGGCTTCTTCTTTACCTTTTCGCATCACCGTTCTCTTCGGTACTCGATCCTGAGCTGCTGCTGATTTTGGCTCTTTGCTCGCCCAACTTCAAATTTAGCAGTGCCGGTCGAGTTTGCAGTGAGATAATATGGCAATGTCTGCAGAAAACGAGCATCAAGTAGAAATTTAATTAGGATGTTATATTAGATTGGATTGCGATATCAAAGTCGAGATAATATACCATGTCATTGCAGAAAATACGTGAGTTTAATTGCTATTTAACATTCTACACTTCCTCATAATGAACTTTTATTATAAAGGAAAGATGGGGGAAAAGTATCAGAAAAGTCATAAATTTATTGTTTTTGTGCTAATTTAGTCCTAAAACTTCTATCAATATCAATTTAGTCATAAATATTGTGACATAATGCCAATATAGTCTTTCTAGCTAATTTTGGCCAGATTTTACTGACATGGACAGCAACTAACCTACATAGCACCGCTAACACTGATATGGAGAATTTTTAATAATATCTTAATATTTTTTCGATTTTTTATTATTTTTTCTGATTTTTCATTTTTTTCTTCTTCTTTTTTTTATTCTTCTTCCTTCCCTTTGCTGGTGATCGGCCACCAGCCACAAGCGATGGCCAAGCTGGCCTTGCCGCTACCCACCACAGGCGAGTCCCGGCCGAGCGAGGGCACTCCTTGTTGAGCATCACCTAGACGAAGGCAACACTCGGCGAGGTTGCCATGGCCTAGGTGAGGATCATCCTTGCCCAATCTAGCTTGGCAAGGACAACCCTTGTCGAGGGTCACCTCGGTGAAGGCAACACCCAACAAGGTCACCATGGCCTAAAAGAGGCTGGCTCTCGCTCGGCCAAGCCTCACCTATGGCAGGCAACAGCGAGCTTTGCCCAAGCGAGGCCAACCTAACCATGGGTAGTGGCCGATTGGCAACAAAGAGAAGGAAGAAGAAGGAAGAAAATGAAAGAATAAAAAGAATAAAAATTAATTTAAAAAAATATTATTAAAAATTGTCCATAAGAGCATCGACAATGCCATGTAGGCCAATCAGCATCCACGTCAACAAAATCCATCCAAAATTAGCTGGAAATGCTACATTGGCACTAGGTCAAAAGGTTTACAGCTAAACTGATACCAATAAAAAATTTATGACTAAATTGACACTAATGCAATAAATTTATAATTTTTCTGACAATTTTCTCAGAAAGAGTGCAATATGAATTTAATGAATCTTTTACAATCAAGATTGACATTGCACATTAAAATACGCTTAATTTCTCTAGGTGTACGCGAATTTCATCTTACCCTTTAAATTTTATATGAAGTATTCTTTTGACCCTCATTTAAATCGATAATAGCAAAAGCAAATGAGAAATGAAATTTTCGACTAATAACACTCTATCATATGGGATTTAGTTAATAAAAAAAATACTTGAAATGATGGTGCTCTAAAAATAACGCATATGAATATGAAATCTAATTCCAGGATATCTAATTGGTGATGGTTTCTTAGAGGATCGGAACCTGTCGTCTTAATGGGATTAGTTCTTGAATTAGTTAGGAAAATACTATACATACTAACTAAAAGTAGATTAGGGAATTGTTCAAAGTCTTGATTTTGCATAAATGATACCATGATAGAACTCAGCTTCTAAGCTTTTATATATTAACATAATGCATTAGTAAATTAGATTATAATAATAATAATAGGCGCTAAGAAAATTACATTCAATAGAATTGTTATTGCAAAAAACAAACGTCACGTGAATGAATTAAAAGATTAAAATTTATAAATTGAAGTTCTCAATACAGTCATAGCCGTTTATTCTTATGGAGAAAATATTAGGTGGTCCTGGAACACCAAGTCAGCGTGCTCTCGACCAATTAGAAAGTTCCATGTGGCTCCGCATTAGCGAATGGTCCCCATTGTTGTTCCCGCATAGAAAATATACAATTTCTCTTTCTTATTTAAAAAATTTTCCCTAATTATAGGCTTATGCAAATTAATTGCTGCCGATTTTATTAAATTATATCTCGAGTTTGAGTGTTTATAAAACACGATTCGCTGAACTCTTGAAGATACACAAAAGATGAAATATAAAATAAAATAAAATAAATAGGGGAGGAAAGTTTCTCTTTGCTGCGGAATCCAAAATGTGGAAGATGAAATAAACAAATTGTGGTGGGCCCTTTGGCGTGAAGCTGCCGAAACCCTTTCGGCGTGAAGCCTCTCTCTGCACGCGTGAAGCTGCCGAAGCCCCTTCTCCCTGCATCGTGCATCAAAAAGGAAAGTGGGGCCCAAGGTCAAACTTTTGACCTTGGGCACACACATACAAAGCAAAAGCCGTAGGTTTTACTGTTGTACGTACGAGCGCGAGAAGCCGCACGTCGCCGAGAAGAAAGGAGCCGCTCGTCCACCTGTTTTTGAAGAGCCGTAAGCTTTGCAAATCCGTACGTACGCGAACCAAGCGTACGTAGTATATTATACTTTGAGCTTAAACGCGCAATAATTTTGTACTATGAGGTTATATCCAAGTGATTTATTTATTTATATATACTTTAAGTTTTTGGTTAAATCTAAATGTGAAAAACACTTGAACGTGTGAGTGATTGTAAAATCTGATCCTCCGATTATAGTGGATTAATTGTTACTGGCTCTCCCTGTGAATATAGGTACCAATACTCGGATCGAACCACGTAAATTTCTGGTGCTCTTATTTTTCTCATTTATTTCTCTGGTGATTTCGCATTGACGTAAATTGCAAGATCGTGTCGTTTCCGCATATTATATCTCAAGAGACCTTACTGCGGAGAGATGGAGATATAACCCTTTCTCTCTCCTCCTTTTTCTCCTTCTGAAGGAGGAAGACATTCCTCTCTCCTTGGGATTGTCTTGGGGTGAGCGGGTAGTATCCACAACGTAAAATATACATACTTTGTGATTCATTCAATCCAGTGGATCGTGGCCCACCAAATTTGGTCATCCGGTACGTCATCATCGCCCAATAAATAGCCGGCTTCTCCTTCACGCCTTCGCATCACCTTTCTCTTCAATACTCGATCCTGAGCAGCTTGCTGCGGCTGATCTGCTTGCTTGCTAGCCAACTTCAAATCTGAGCAGCCCCCGTCGAGTTTGCAGGGAGATAATAATGACAGTGTCAGCAGAAAACGAGCGTCTAGTGAAGGTTTTGGGATGGGCAGCGAGAGATTCCTCAGGACTTCTCTCTCCCTTCGAGTTCTCAAGAAGGTAAACCTGCATATTATTTTTCCATCTCTGGAGATACATCTCTTGGATTATGCGAGCTTTCTTTCACGTCAAAGGTTATATATAGACGAGAATAGTTAGAACCGTCAAGTTAGGAAGAATCGAGGTGTGCATAGTACGATTCTGTTGAGATGAATCATTCAGCTACAGTGGCGTGTTTATGGAGATCCAGAGCTGTAAATCGTTTTCTTCTGCTCTTTTATATAATCTGAAAGCACGAACTGAAGACCCAACTATTAAGAGACTTATGGCCATCCATGGGTTAAAATGCATTAAACCCACTTTTTTCCATAATATCTTTTGTAGGGTCACAAGAGAGAAATATGTGACTTTGAAAGTATTGTATTGTGGGATATGTCACTCTGACCTACACAATGTGAAGAATGATTGGGGATTCATGTCCTACCCTATGGTGCCCGGGTATGAGTTAAAAAGAATCACCTTTTTTCTCATTTTTCTCCCAAACATTTACATTTGATTATTGCATTGCAAACATGAGATTGCGGGTGTCGTAACAGAGGTAGGAACCAAAGTGACAAAGTTCAAAGTTGGGGATAGAGTGGGTGTCGGGTGTATGATTGGATCATGTCACAATTGTGCGAATTGTGGTGATAATCTTGAAAATTACTACCCCGAAATGGTTTTAGTCTATGGTGGTAAGTTTAGCCCTGATAATGACAGTGAGGATTCTAATGGAATGATTAACTATGGTGGCTTCTCAGAAATCATGGTTGTAGATGAGCACTTTGTATTTAAATTTCCAAATAACTTGCCTCTCGATTGCGGGGCACCTCTCCTTTGTGCCGGTATCACTGTCTATAGCCCATTAAGGTACTATGGACTTGATAAGCCTGGAATGCACATAGGAGTGGTTGGGCTCGGTGGACTTGGCCATTTGGGGGATAAGTACACTAATGGTGCCATAAGTTGTGTACAATGCTCACTTTGGTGCCAAAAGTTTCCGTCGGATCACTTAAGTGCCAAAAATTTTGAAAAATAATCACTTTGGTGCCATCGCCGATTTGGTTGGCCGGAAATCCGACGTGGCAGTTTTTTTTTTATTAATTTTTTACGCCGACATGGATCGCTGGAGATTACAATCAGCATACAAAGAACAAAACGATGCCATTTACCGTTTTTCCCCAAATAAGAAACCCTAAATCCCCAATTTCGATTAGAACTGGAAGTTGAAAACCCTAAATCCTCAATTCGATCATTTCGAGTACATACTTCGATTTTCTCCCAAAGTTATCAGCTCGCTCTTGCAAATGGAGGACAAAAGCTTCAGCAGCGGCTCACATTCCTATAAGAAAAGTGAATTAGATGGTGAGTATTACTATTATTGTGGGTTACCGAGTCCGAGAAGAACATCTTGGACTCGGTTGAATCTCGGGAGAAGATTCCATGGGTACGGCAGATACAGAGAAGGCTCGAAGTGCCAATATTTCAAATGGATTGATAGAAAATTCTCTGATTGAGCGACAGAGGTGATATTGGAGTTACTTGAAGGCCGAAATCAACCTCCACCTTCGTTAATGGACGAGTTGGAGGATGTCGACTCAATGCAAGCTCAAATGAAGGGTTTAACATCTTTGGTGGACCATTTGAAGAGGGAGGTTTCAAGGCTGAAAATCGAAAGAAACTTCTATCGAGCGTTGATTGTGTTCTTATTTTCTTGGGTAGTTTATTCAAATGTAAAGTGAGTAATGAGAAAAAGTTTGTATGTCTACCATAGTCGAAGACGTGGAATATGCACTTGTATTGGATTGTTTATAAGTAAAATGTGTTTTTTGTTTTACTGCAATTTTTGTATGGAGCAGAATGTTTTGTTGTTGTAATCTATGGGTAGAAATGCAAGGTTGGACTTGGAATGCATTAGTTGTGAGCACTTAAAAGTTTTATTGTTTAGTTGTATATTGTCAATATTTGTTTTGGTTAGTTTTTGCTTCAAATATAATGATTTGTTGCATTTTTTATTTGGTAATGCTTTGCTGCATTGAAAGCTTTTAGTAATGGTTTACTGCATTTTTCTGTTTGGTAATGGTTTGCTGCATTGAAAGCTTTTAGTAATGGTTTGCTGCATTTTTCTGTTTGGTAATAGTTTGCTGCATTTTTTTATTTGATGATGGTTTGCTGCATTGTTTTATTTTATGATGGTTTGCTGCATTTTTTATTTGGTAATAGTTCGTTAGTTTGCTGATTTGCTGGTTTGCTGGTTTGCTGGTTTGTTGGTTTGCTGCAATTGCAAACCATGGCCGAAATTAAAGGATGGTGGCAAATTCACAATTAACCATTTCAGTGTCATAAGTTGTAAATAGTGATCACTTAAGTACCGAGTTTTTATGAAAGTGATCATTTAAGTGCCAAGTTTTTATGAAAGTGATCATTTAAGTGCCGGTCGCGATTACAAAGTGATCACTTACATTGCACAAGTTTTTTAAAAAGAATATGTTAGTGCCAAACGTCACATTCCAAATGCACCTTATTCTTGCACCTTGTTCTTGCACCAGTTGAGTTGCTGGTGCATCTTCTTACACCAGCCCAGATGCAACAAGATGTACCAGCACCCAAAGTGTTCTTGTAGCAACACATATAATCAGCAACAGTGCAGCACAGTAACAATGCAGCAACAGCAACAGTGCAGCAACAGCAACATTGCAGTAACAGCAAAAATAAAATATACAGCAGTAGTAGCATAATTGACTTGCTAGCTTTCTAGCCAAAACCAACACAAAGGAAAATGAATAGTCATTCCAGTACTTGCCATTAACATTGATTGATTGTTTACAAAAGAAAAGAAAAGCATGTCTAACTTCACTCCCCAAGCATTGAGAGTTCAACACTACTGCTCCCAATCGTTGGTTGAGATGGAACTGGTGCTGAGTTCTTTTTGGATGGCTATTTCGCAGCTGTACTCGATGTCTTCTTCTTCTTTGGAGTACTCTTCTTTGGCTGCGCCCTTGATTCTTGAGTTGGCCCACCTTGAGAGAGAAGTACCTCCGAAGTTCTCCCAAGCTACAAAAACATAGTGATATTGTCAACCAAATGAATTGAAATACAACAAATTAAATGCATGAGGCCTATAAATCTTACATTCAAATTGGTCATTCCAAAGACGTTCATCCGTGTAAATCCCATAACCATATTGCCTTAATCTTTTCCCAAGAGCCCCTCTTGTTCGTTGTGGTGCATCATTTTCAGCAGCAATAATCCTTGTAGCAACCTCTGCAACTTGTGCAGTTGCTCGTCTTCTGACCTGAGAAACACATAACAAAATGTAAATTTCAGCCTATAAAAGACCAAACACAGTGATGTACAACTTACAGGATATTTTTTTCTTGTTTGCTCAACAGTGGACTCAGTTGTTGTTGTTGCTGTCCTGCCCATTCCAGTCCCTATCCCTGCACTTGAGCCTACAACAGAGCCTTTTTTTGGCCCTTTAATAGGCCTTACAACAATGTATTATATTAGGATTATGACCAACAATACTATCGAATAAGAACTGTAAAGTTACTAAGACCAAGAGGATACTTGCCTTACAACATGGCTTTATGTTTGCCCTTCAGTAGGAATTATAGCAGGGGCTTCTGTCCTCCCTTCAATAGGCCCAACAAGAGTTTCTTCAGTAGGTCCTGTCCTTGGCACTGAATCAACCATTACATCTTGCTGTTGATGCTGTTTTTTCAACTCACAACCTTTCTTATTGTGCCCTTCCTTGCTGCAATAGGAGCATTTCATCTTTGATCCAGTCCTACTCATCCTTTGACTTGATGCCTCTTCCGCTGCATTCTTCGTCTCTTTTTGGCCTTCCTATTTGCTTCTTCAGCGGTAAAGGTAGAGGACTTTCATGATTTGTTGGCTCCCAAAATTTGCTGCTTCGGATAGGCTGCATCATGAATTGGTATGAAGCAAGGTATGAGCTTTTTTTGCACCAATCATGTAGGTAATCATCTGGGTTTTCTTGCTTCATCTGAATAGCACAAATGGCATGAACACAGGAAATTCCATTCAGTTGCCAGGCTTGGCATGAACACTTTCTTCTATCCAGGTTGACAACATACTTATCCTGATTTTGAATAATCTCATATCCATTATCTCCATTCCAAACTGGATGGCGTAACCTACTAGCAGCAATATTTGCATCCAATCTCTTCACAATCCTAGGGCCACAGTCTCTACTCCATTTTGTAGCCTCATCTCTTTGCCTATGCAGTCTAGTCATAACCATAACTCGAATATCATCAAGCATGCTGATGATTGGTTTGCACCTGGCCTCTAAAATTCTACCATTGAAAGCTTCACTAAGGTTGTTATCAATGATATCGCATTTGAACTCTTCACTGAAGAAGGCTCGACACCAGTGCTTAGCTTCTGTATGGAAGAGTGCATCAAAACCGTCCTTTGTCAACTGCAACAATCCTTGTTTGGCTAATTTGAAATCAGCCATATTCGTACTCTTTGCTATCTGCCAAAACTGCTTCTGCAGCCTATCTCCTTTAAAGTTCCTTGACTAGTTTGCATATATGTGCCTCGCGCACATTCTATACTTAGCATCTGGCATCAATTCAGCCAATGCAGGAATAAGTCCCTACAAAAATTCAAATCAATAAATACAAGTCAAGAAAAATATGCAAGTGAAAAATTTTAAAAGGAAGTATATTATAATTGACAATGAAATTACCTTCTGTTGGTCGCTCATGAATGCCCATCCTCTCCCATCGGTTATCTCAAGGTCAGCCATTAAATTTTTTAGGAACCAGGACCAAATATCCTTGTTCTCTATCTTTACCACTGCCCAAGCTATCGGGAACATTTGATTATTGGCATCTCTCCCTACAGCAGCCAACAACTCCCCCTTGCATAAACCCTTTAGAAAGCATCCGTCCAATCCTATAACTCTCCTACAACCAGCTAAGAAGCCCCGTTTGCATGCATCAAAACAGACATAAAATCTATCAAATCTAGGCCCAAGATCAGGGAGTGGCCTCTCCACAACCTCTACATATACCCTACTAGATGGGTTTTGAAACATACATTCACCAGCATAATCCCATACCTGCGCATAGTCTTCCTTATACCCACCCATCAATAACTTCATCACCCTCATCTTCGCTCTCTTACATTGATTCCTCGACACATTAACCCCCACTTGCTCCTTCACTAACTGTTGAAATTGAGGACTCTTGATCTTAGGCATTGCTTTGATAGTATTGAAAAAAATGCTTTGATAACCACACACTTGTTACCCTTTTATTGTTAAAGATAATTGGACAAGTATGCTCCTCCTGAAAGGACCTAATCTGGAATGACCCCTTCTTACTAAGCGCAGCATAGAGTTTCCACGAACAATTAGCTTGTGAGCACTTAGCTCTCACAAACTCTTTCGTGTTTCTAATGAATTTAACGCACCTCTATTCACCAATTGAGTTCTTTACAACAGCTTCCTTGAACTGTTTGGCATCATCAAATCTCATGCTCACCGACAAAACAGGTTTATCAACAGTTGGATCATAACAAGGGTACTTACTTTTTCTTCGAAGAGCAGGTTCTTCATCATCATTGTCAAGCTCATTTTCCGAACCAGCAACTTCATTGCCACAGCTTTCTTCATCTTCACTTCTATTTACCGACTCGGGCCTTCTTGCTGAAGCTGCAATTTTTTTCTCAGAAATTCCCTTTACTTTTGTCTTGACTGTGTGAGTTCATCATCATCTTCGTCACTTAAGAAATTTACTACAACCAAACATTCATCTTCCGATTCACTAGATAAAGCAATTTCCCACTCTAATCCAATGAAGTCTTCATCCAAGATTTCAGGACATCTCCCTCTTTGTTCACCTTTATCAATATGACTTATCTCCCTATCATTTTGCCCTCCATCTAACCTAAACTCATCCCCAACCTGATTACTCGCTTGAACAGGATCCCTCACTTCTCCTCCTTCAGTGGTGGTCTGCTCATCCCCATCCTCATCCTCATCCTCATCCTCATCATCATCCTCACTATAATACTCAACATATACCTTAGCTTCCTCACCATGAAGATAATGGTAAATGATATCCCTAATACAATTATCGTCATTAAAAAATCTCAACCCATCCTTTAATTCTTTCCCAGAACACAAAGAATGTAGTTTTTGCACTTTGCATCGTAAAAATATACCAAATCCCTCATAAAATCAATATATGATGGCTTCCAAACATTAACATAAATAGTACCTTCATTTCCACCACTATATTCCCAATCTTCAGTGCCAATAACAAACTCTCCACCATAGCAAACAATGACGCCTACCTGATTTGCGTCCATGTCGATGCTGCACCCAATGGAAAAAAAGAAAAAGAGTTATTGTCGTTTTGTTGGAAACACATGATAGAATCGGCAACTTCACATGCAGGTTCTTGTTGTTTTGTTGTCAAGGAACAAATGCGACTAAAATCTTCCAAATTCGGTGCATTTACAGAAACAAAAGAAACCGAATTAAATAAACAAAGTGAGGTCCCCACCACTCATTTTTCAATTTCATCACATTCACATTCGGTCCCCCAACAAAAGCAGTCCAATTAATTAAATAAACAAATTCGGTCCCACCACTGTTTCCATCCGAGTCAAGCCCCTTAGCACCATGTTTTTCTATTCGGTCCCCACAACAGAAAGCGAACGAACGATAGAAGAATCAATTTTTCTATTCCATCCCCATAAAAGTGACATCCCCATCACTTTTCCCACTACTTTCCCCCTGAGCCGAGCCCTCAATTTGCCCTCCGTGCCCTAACTTGCCATTCGGAACCCTAAATTTTTCGCAAAATTGATCCACGTAGAGAACATGACAAACCTGAACGATCGTGAACGACGGTGCAACTACAACGATGGCCGAGCGATGACAGGCGAGCAACGGCGGGCGAGCGAACGGCGGTGGGTGAGCAAGCTACGGCCGGCGTCGAGGAGAATCGTATACGAACCCTATTTTACTCCCTCTGCAACGACGTCGTTTTTTGCTATGGAGCAAGGCGGCATTATTTCTTATGTGAATCCACGATGGATGGCAAGAAACGACGTCGTTTCTTACGAAGAAAGGACAACGGCGTCGTTTTATGCTATCCACCGTGGACTGTCACGCCCCGATCCTCAGGCATGTACACATCCGTCTCACTTGGTCGATTTTATAATGCGATATCCCAGGACATTATATCGCCGACCCTTTCATTTATTAAGCACATGCGGAAACAGTTAAAATCCCCAGACAATAAAACGATGGGATAGAAAAGTAGGGCCATATTTTTCATATTGAAATTTACAACCAAACCTTTATACATGGCATTAGACAGAGCACTTCACAAACTATTCGCAACTTTAGAGTCTCACTCTATCTACACATATACAAAAGGGTTCACAAAGAGATGGGATTTCAATCCTCATCTAAGTCATACTCGAGATCATTCTAATCCTCATCTGATTCCTCTTCGCTCAGATCATTCTCTTCCTCAATTTCACCCGCGAGTTCTCATTCACAAATTCCTCCTCCTCAGCTCCTCGTCGGGATCCTGAAATGTTTTTCCCTAGACTGGGATGAGACTACGTCTCAGCGAGTTCTACCCCACTAAGCCCGATTAGTAAACTATTATACTAAAGGCCGCCTAAACACGCATAGGTCAGAAGACGTACCTTAGCATCAGATCCCACCTGCAAGTCGGTGCAATTTACAATAGGCACTCGTGCAATCATATCACCGATCGAAGCATCGATCAAATCAACCTACTCGATTGATCAAGCCAAGCCAACAAGACCACTCACGGTCATTTCCACTCGGTCAATCAATTCACAACATCAAATCAAAACAATGATCAATCGACATCGTCGATTACATGTCAATTGGACCATTTCTAGGTCATCTCACTCCACACCATATAATCCCCAATAGTACACTCAGTCACAGAGCTACAGTAATGCTCTCGGGCGTCTATTCGCCAAGGTGATGTACAATAAACACTTTATGTGCATACTCTTAGGCATTCCACTTTCCTTCAGCCACATGGGCACGATACTCGATACACAGAATTATGGCCATGCGCAGGCACAATCTACGCCACACGAGCACGATCAACTATCGCCACACGTATGATCAACTATCGCCACACGTGCATGATCAACTATCACGATCAACTATCGCCACACAGGCATGATCAATTATCGCCACACAGGCATGATCAACTACCAACAATTTACGTGCATTCTCTAAGGCATCCTACATGCCAAAGCGATATAATAATCGCCGAGCCACATCACACAGCATTTCTTCACATAGCATTTCTTTTCATATTTTATCATCATTGATAAAATATCGTGCATTAACACACAATTGGCCATAGCCAAAATATAATGATTTCGATTCCACAAATCCCATCATTATTATCGTCCACCAAAACACTTTTGGTTCATTGTCAACCGACACCCGGTTATTTTCCAATTAATTTTCCAAATTAATTAACCTAGGAAAATAATCTTATAATCACAATTAATTCACTTCAGCACAAAATAAAGCTCAATTAAATAATTGAACTGCCCCACGATGATCAGCACGAAATTTCAGTCGTCGGCCATCAAATTCTTAATTTCCGAAAAATAAATAATTAATTAATTAATTTCGAAAATTAAATAATAATTATTAAAAATTCCATTTAGCTCAAAATAAAGCTAATTTAAACAAACGGGCTGCACCACGATCATCAGCATAATTTTCCGGTCACTGGCCATCTCAACCTTAATTTCCGAAAAATAAATAATTAAATAATAAATTTCAAAAATTAAACAATTAACATTAAAATTCAATTTAGCTCAAATTAAAGCCCGATTAAATAAACGGACTTCACCACGGTCATCAACATAATTTTCCGGTTCCGAACCATCTCCCTTGAATTTTCTGGAAATAAATAATTATTTAATTTAATTCCGAAAATTAATATTAAAATCCCAAAAATCCCACTTAGGCCCGAATTGCCAAATTGAAGCCCACTAAGGGTCGGGAAAATTCCCGAGATGCTTCCAATAATTAGTAGACCATGTCTACTTGCTAATTGCACAATTAATTTATCTAAATCACATCACAATTGACTAATAATTGCTAATTTATTCTAATCTAACAACCTAAACATAATTAATTAAATCTAAACCAGCTTAAAGCATAATTAGCCACTAATCCTGGATTAGTGAGATTACTCCCCAAATCGCGCGCAAATCGGATCAATCCGACAGCGGCGACGCGAGGAACGATTCTTCCCAAAGCACGGCTCGGGTTCGGGGCCGGGAAATGGCCCAAAACGAGCCCGAAAGAGCTGGATACCCACTTCGTGGGTATGCTGGTCGCGGCTGAACGGAGCCGTTCCGGCGGCTAGGGCGGCGGGGAAGACCGGCGGAGGGCGAGGGGGTCGCGGGGGTGGTCCGGCGGGGCTAGGCGGTGGCCGGAGGTGGCCGGACGGGGGCGGAACGGAGCTGAAACAGAAGCGAACAGCAGCTGGGCAGAGCTGGATCGCGCGGCCTGGGCGTGCGCGGACGGCGGCGAGCGCACGGGCGCAACGCGGCGGTGCGGCGGTGCGGCGGCGGGACGAGCGGCGAGCGGGCGGTGGCCTTCGGCGAGCTGCTGTCCTTCCTCCTCCGCTTGCTGGTTTGCACGAACAAGAGAGAAGAGAGGGAGAAGGAGTCGGTCACGTGGGGGAAAAAGTGGGAGAGAAGAGAGAGGAGAGAGAAGGAAGAGATAAGGGAGAGAAAAGTGAGTGGTGGGGATCGCACGAAGGGGGAGGGAAAAAGGAGAGAGGAGAGAGAAAGAAAAGAGAGAAAAAGGAAAGGAAAAAGAGAGAGAAAGAAAAAAAGGGGGAGAGAGAGAGAAAAGGGAAAATAAAATGCATAATGCCTTTATGCATTTTTCCTTTTCTCTTTTCCTTTTCCTTTCTATTTTCTTTTGGCCTTCAAATTTCTTCCGATAATTTCTTTATTGAAATTTCGGACTTGGCAATAAGTTGATAGACGATGAGACGGTCCTAAAAATGAATTGTGACACGCCCAAATATTCGATTCCCAAAACCGAATTAAATTTCATGATTAAAATCGACCGACGTGATTTTAGTCCAATCCAACCAATTAGGTAGTTTTTAGGGATTTTACCGCGGTTATATCCCTTAACGGCTTCACCCAATAGGTTAGCTAACTCGTGAGTGATCAGCTCAGAGAAAAAGGACTATAAGCACGTCGACGAAATGCACATTTCATTTTATCGAAATAGGATCAGATTTCAGGATGTCACATGGACAATCTTAAGCCACGTCGATTTTTTTTTTTTAAATATAAAGGCCACGTATTTATTTTGGCCGGAATTTCTCACCGGTGGCACCAAAGTGATCATTTTTCCTCCGATTTGGTACTTAAGTGATCTGACGGAAACTTTTGGCACCAAAGTGAGCGCCGTACACAACTTATGGCACCATTAGTGTACTTATCCCGCCATTTGGCTGTCAAATTTGCTAAGGCAATGGGCCTTAGGGTGACTGTCATCAGTACCTCCCCAAGTAAAAAGGAAGAAGCCATGAACCATCTCGGTGCCGATGCATTTTTGGTCAGTCAAGATGCAAAGCAGATGCAAGTATGTTGTGTTCCTTGCAAGTTGTTTCTTGAATTGCACTTAGGACAAAGAACCGCTAAAGTAATCTCAAGTCACAATTATTTTCTTGATACAGTTAGCTATGGGCACAATGAATGGCATTATAGACACTGTCTCAGCTGTGCATGCTCTCTTGCCATTGACTGGTCTCTTGAAGACTCATGGGAAGCTTGTCATGGTTGGGCTAATAGACAAGCCCCTTGAGCTACTTGCTATGCCACTCCTCCTGGGTAAATAACTATAATATACTTCTTGAAGAGATTATCATCTATATTTTACTTACAATTAAAATTGATATGTTGGGCCTACTGCATACATATTAGCTCAAGTCCAAAATGTGTGTGCATCACAGTTACAACTTCTCATTCGCAACATTGAACTTCTTGATTTTTACTAATGACAGGTAGGAAGATAGTGGGTGGAAGTGCTGCTGGAGGGATTAAGGAGACACAAGAGATGATCGATTTTGCAGCGGAGCACGGCATAATTGCGGATATTGAGGTTATTCCGATGGACTATGTGAACACTGCCATGGAGCATCTTGCAAAAGGGGATGTTAGATACCGATTTGTCATCAACATTGGAAATTCGTTGAAGTCTTACTAAAACTTGATTGCGTTGATAACTACAAGAAAGCTTGGATAGAATGTGGTCGAATTATTGTTGACATCAGTTATTGGGTAAGTAGTTTGTATGCATGTTTTCCATCGTATTTAGGCCATTGTTCTTGTTGGGACAAAGAAGCCTTCTCTAAGGACGATTACTTTGTAAAAAAGGTATTTTTAAGTTACAGTTGCTCTGTTGGAGTTCAATAAAGGAAATCTAATTCGTTCTTAATCGAGTATGATATTCTCTTCGAAAATTGCATCTCTACTATAATCATGGGTACTTTTTTATTCAATTAGATTGGACAATTATAATTATTGGATTGTACATATTTTTGCCTTCAATTGTGACTGTTTGACTTCCATAGGCATGGACTAGACATGACAGGATAACCGGACAACAGGCAGACTAAACGAGATAAGCAGGAGAAAATTGAGAGAGAGGGCTAAGAATTTGAACCCTTAACATGCGCTCTCATATCTTGCTAAACCAGTAGTTTTTCTCATTAGCTTGAACCATCAGGAAATAGGTTAATAATGTATTTATAGCATATGATTTGACATAAACAATCAACACATCGTCGGGCATTTACGACATAATAAAGCATCAAGCATCTAGAGTGGTGTCGTTTTACGACCGTGCTATTGTAGATGGGAATCTACCCATCTATTATTTCATCTATTTGATCTAAAATGTGTTGTCAATCGTCTATCAAAATTTCCTTAGCTTTAGCCATTAGATTAAGCACGGTACAGTTCCATGCTTGAGGCCATCGGACCTTAGCATCTTGAAATCTATAAAAATAAAATTTAAAAATTTAAAAAAAATTAAAAAGAAATTCACAAGACATCCTCAAAGCAAATAATCACACACCACATGAAATGGTTTCATAATTATTGAACTCCTCGACTTTATCGAAAGTAGAGGTTATTTCAACACAAAGAAAATAAAAGTAGTGTCATCCAACGCTTTATAAGGTTCATCCAAATTGGGATGACACAAGATATTAACATGACGTTTATACTATTTTTCAAAGCGAACTGCAATGATGTTGCCCCCAAAAGAAAAAAGAAAATTCATAAATAAAAAAACTATAGAAAGAAAAGGCTTAAGATTAGAGCAATTTTAGAAAAGGAAAACAACAAAGCATGGAAAGAGAGAGCGAGCGAGCGAGAGAGAGCCCCAATGGAGGTGGGCCACCGTACATTTTGCGAACAAGGACCGACGACCCTCCCCCGGCCATGGGCGTCGTTTTATTTTTTATTCTTTTGATTCTTGGTCTGAACGCTGGCACCTCATCAACACTGCATGCCTAAAGAAAATAATACTAAAATAGTGGTAGTGATGCTGTTGCCTGCTTTTCTTGCCGCCTTTCTAGAGGCTTTTTGCATTTGGTACCCATCTACTCATTTGTTGTCTTTTGAGAGTAAGTTTTGTGACGCCGAATTTTGCGTTTTTTTGGTTAGCTCTATATATTATTACCCTTACCAAAAAAAAAAAAAACATGCTGACAGAAGTACTAAATTGCAATAAAACCACGAAATTTATGATCAGGGAAAGAGCATATTAGAGACCCCAAGCGACCCAACCCATCTGTGTCGTCCTGGCATTGCAAGAATCCAGGCGACAGTGACGCCGGAGAAGCACAGCACCAGGCAATGCAGCTGAGGAGAGATGTAGCTCGCTTGCTCAGGCGAGAATGGATGAATGAATTCCTGACTGAACTGGTGGAACCATCGTATTAGGATCTGCACAATCAATTCTAACCTGGTCCACAAGGTGGCTACATTGCCGGATTGCGACCTTGGAGAAGCCACGACTTGCAGTTTGCAGAGCCCATTCGAGGATCGATTTGAGAACGCTATGTCACCTTCCGTCCCCTTTGGGAGCCATATCTGCTGGCCTACATCTTGCTCGTCAAGTTCGGGGTCCTATGGCTTGCTCGTTTGGGTCACGCCACGCCAAGCCAAGGCGCTGCCGCTGCACGACTTGCGGGCAAGGCGCTGCCAGAGCTGCACCACCCCGCGCCAAGTTGCGGCAAAGCTTAAGTTCCACCAAAAAAAGGGAAAGAGCCGACCAAATCAATTGGTTTGCTGCTTCAATTCAGTGGCTACAAACAGGAAAAAGCTGTCAATTCAGCTTGGCTTAAGTAATGCATGAAAAATAAACCTGGAAAGAGCTGACTCGCACGCCGGTTGCTCACTTTGGTAGCTAAACACGTCATCACGACTCTTGGGTTTGACTCTTAATTTGTTATTGTCTTGTAAAGTAAGTTCAGAAATATTGATTTGAGGGCCGATCAGATTTTCCATTAGATAGGAAGAAGGTGATGCGAATCGGATACATATCGATAAGGGAGTAATCCTGATGGTCTCTAAATATTATAATCACCTAGTTAATAAAAGAAGAAGAGAAAAAATAGATGGGGACAATAATAATCACCTTTACTCTCTATTTCAAATTTTATCCTCACATTTCAAAATTATATTTTGTATTTCACCAACCTAAAAATACACATTTGCCCTCATGGACACTCAAATTCTACACTCAAACCCCACGGACCAGCCGTTTTTCTACACCTGATGCTTTGTCTATGTGAGTTCGTTCGAGGCTCCAGGCACGGCCTCATGGCCACCTTTAAGGACAATTGCTTTGTAAATCTGGTTATTTTGAAATATAGATTTGTTTCGCAGAAAATTTCTTGATAATAGAAAATGTTATTTGTGAAAATAATTCTTAATGAAAATGGTTGATTGACAAAATCATAATGGCTCTAATTGCATATCGTCAAAAGGGAAATCATATAATTCCCATCCCCTCATCTCAAACATCATCAAATTCCATTCACGAGCAGTCGGTTCATACACTTTCTCATCCCCATCTTCTTTGGGTCAATGAATTATTTAGTGAGTTCGCACATGTACTCAATTGAATCTTGACGGTTTATATCTAGTCGAATCCACGCGGGATTCACATTAGACCCACCAATTTTGATGCACCAACATGTCATGGTATGAAATAGAAGAAAGCCGATTTGGCCTATAACCAAGGTGCCTTGTACCACTTCTGGTCGGCAGCATTGGGGCAATCTGCTCGGAGGGGAATAGAGAGGAAATTACAAAGGAAAAACCGGATAGAATGTTAGAGAAGGAACATCTCCATGAAGCAATGGTCTCAATATTGAATAGAAAGAGTTATAAATTCCTTTGTCTTCTTTTGGATTGATCTCATTGGCAACCCTATACTCCAATACCAAGAGGCATTTGAACATTTTCCTTTTCCTCCAAAAAACGATTTTACAATAAAAAATAAATAAATAAATTACCCTTCATATCAGCTGCCATCTATCTATACTTCAACCCCACTGATTGGTTGGGTACACCATGCTGAGGTGAGGGATTTAATGTTAATACTTGTCGCGACCTACTGTCGGGGAAGAGAGTAGGTTTAGGGGTATTGTCTAAAGACAAGCTCACGGCCCATGGTTAAGTCATGACTCTCCTAAGCCCATACCTCATGCGATATTGGGTTGTTCTTAAGAATTTCACAATAAGAAGTTGTTACTAGCCTATTGGGGTTGGCTAGAAATCAAGTGAGGCATGAAAGTGTATATCACTTATTACACAACTACAAAATCTAGAGTTGGGGACTTTATTACACTAATTAATTAAATAGTGTCATTTTGGTACATAATCTTTGTTCATTAAAAAAAAAAGATTTTTATTAGGCAATTTGGATTGATTTTATACATATCCACTAATATGTAAGGTAATCATATGGGTGCACAATCATTAAAATAATAATTAGCAACCAAGGAAAGCGTTTAAATAAATTGCATGGGAGAGCAAAAATTTAACATCAAATAAAAGATAAATACTAATCCTAACTATACTAAATGGAAGCCAAAATTAACATACCAAAATTGCACAATCAAGGATATATATATATATATATATATATATATATATATATATATATATATATTGATGACCTTGGAACCCACGTACAAAAAGCCCGAGAAACTGCAGTAGCGCTACTCAGACCCACCACCAAGACACCACACTTAAGAATCCTTAACGATAGGGCTGAGATTCGAACTCCTCCCTCCCGGATGAGGGTGAGAGCATGAGGCCAGCGCTAACACTGCGGGCGGTGATCACAATCGAGGATATTCGTCTTTAAGAACAACTAAAACCTCTTGAGTAGGATTTTAAATTGAAAGACTTCCATTTTTTTCCAAGAGAAAATAAACCAAGAGATTAATTTTAACCTTGTTGAAGATTTTTTTTTTTAGAATTTTTTTTTGGGATTCTTCCAAAAAAAATGAATTTTTAAATTTTCCAAATCCTTTTGATTTTATTTTAAAAATATTTTGATTTTTTTTTTTTTTGGTGTCTAGCTAATTACTACTGAAATTTTTAGACTTTTCTGAATTTTGGAATTTCTGAGAATCTTTTAATTTTCCTTAATTTTCTAATTTTTCAAATTAATTTTTATTTAAAAACTCGAATTTTCAATATTTTCTGAAATCTTTTGAATTTTTTGATATTCTTTGAAAGTTGTTGAATTTTCGGAAATTTTTTTTTGGATCTTTTATTATTTTTTGAAATATATTTTTTATTTTTTGATTTTTTAAATATATTTTTAATATTTAATATTATAATATTCGGGAAAACGGGTTCGAACCGGGTAAGTAAAACCAATCCGACTCGATGACCCGACCCAAACCCGGATCCGACCCAACCGGATAAAAACGAATTTTTTTTTAGTTTTTTAGTTTTTTCTTTCTTTCTTTTTTCTCTTTTTGTCCTTTCTCTCCTGTTTTGTCCTATTCACTGCACTCCCTACTTCTTTTACGTTACTTTTTTCTTTCCTTTCCCCTTTTACTTTTCTTTCCTCTTCACCTCGTCTTCTTCCCTGGACTTATACCCGATAAACGGGTGGGTCGGGTCGGGTTTGGGTCGGGTCATAAATGGTCCGACCCAAATCAACCCATTAACCCATTTATAACCCGTTTATTACAACGCAAAATTTTGGCCCCATACCCGACCCAACCCATACCCAACCCATACCCGACCCATTTAAGTAAACTTAATTTATTTTATATATATATATAAAATGGTATTGCTAAAATAATTTTATAAAACACAAATTTAATGGACAATTTTTATAATTTTTAAAATATTTATTTTAAAAAATCGAATTTTAATTATTTCTTATTTTTTAAAATAAATTTTTATTATTTTTATTATTTATTTTTTAAATATATATATTTTTTTTCCTTTTTCTTTTTTCTTCTTTTTCTTCTTTGGCCGGTCGTCGGCCACGACGACGGCTAGCGGCCCGACCCATTTAAACTAGTTTTTAAAATAGATGTGGCATAATGTATGTAGAATCCACATTTGATGATACACACAATACCCAACACGTTTGGATCCACAGCATCCAATCCTTAACAGAAGCCCCAAAAAGAAGTTACATGTCAAAAGTGCATTATTGAAGCAAATATTACGTGCGACAAGATATTAACTATGCACATCAAAAACCAAAAAAAAATATGCTGAATTATGTGAGTCTCAAGGGGAACTTAGAACTATAAAAGTTAATGTCCTCATTACTTTGTCACGTTGTTGCACAATCTCATCATCACTTGCATGGAACTGTAGCTTCCCAGTCCTATAGAGGCCACAAACGTATACCAAGAATACATCATCATATGTGCTGCTTCACTATTAGTTAGTTGAAAATCAGGATCAGATTACTTCTTGCAGCTTCTTCAATCTTCCTCACAAACTCTTCTTTACGATTAACATCCCGGAGTTCCACGTGGCCCATCTGTTTTCCACCAACATCAACAAGTACTTAAATGAAAATACGCAAGAATCAGATGGAATAACCAAATAGACAATGCAAAAGAAGAATTGTTCATAGTAAGTTGTACAAAAAGGACAAACCATTTCCCCAGATAAGGAAGAAAGCTATTGAACATATTGACAGAACATCTTTTAGAACTTTCTGGGCCTAAGCTTGAGGAACCGCAACAATTCTCTATTCGGAAGATACCACCTGCTGCAACTCCACTGGATCCGGCTCTCCCTCCCTGGCGCCAAGCCTGCTCGCGCCAATCTTGTCCTTGGACAAGTAACTCACAAAGCGGTCACCACCAGCGGTAGAGCGAACTGCGCGTAAGGGAAATAAAAATGAAGTTCAACTGCAGTACTTGACCTCACAAAGTAGCAGAGATATCCAGACAATTTTATAACAAAGATCACCTCTGCTCACAGGCAGATAATGAGAAAAACATCGCAAAAAATGGTGCATTGTAAGCCTCCAACAAGATTAAAGTTCCAAGATAATTACTAGATGATAGGATTACCCCAAATCTATCAAGTCACGGCAGAGCAGACCAACCCTACCAACCAATCGCCAACTACTTCTAACATCAAGAAATATGATAACCAATTACAGGTTACTGATGAAATCAATCACTTAAATTTTAATCAACATAGCACAGAGGATGGATGCTCAAAAAGTATAGGTACTATTGAAGAATAATATATCAGAATAATCCTTTTCCACAATGGACTAGTGAAAAATTCCAAATGGCTAAGCACAGCTGAAAGAGATGAAATCACAAAATTGAGGCAAAGAAGCAAAACCTTGTCCAAGTACAGTTCAGTAGTCCAAGTTGAAATCATGGTGATTGGGCACTTGTCATCTTTGGTAAGATTATCGAGCTTCCTTAACAAAAAAGTTCTCAGAGCATCCTGCAAAAGATGAAGACAGAATGTCTGATGCAGGCTGAAAGAAACATAGTAAAAAAAGAAGACCAGACAAGAAAGGAATAAATTCATTATCCAGAAAAACTCCATGACATTGCCATGACTGGAGACAAAATAGTAATGCACAGTTCAGACACCAGCAATAACCTGTTCTCCAACGCCAATAAATTTCAGTGTGATCTCCTCGAATGATAATACGTAGTTTATCTGCAAAATATTTGCCTGTCAGTATTTTCTTAGGAATACGCAAGTGTATTCCATCATAATGTTCTCAACTTGTCCATTGGACAGGCTTTTTCCAGAATAAACCAGACAAGGATGACTAAAACGCATATAACAGATACCACAATGACCTTGGGGATTCCCATATACCAGTTTAAATTCCTATGGAATACCATTTATCTATGCTTGAAAGAAGACGACTTCCAGAATTTTGTGTACAGCAGGTACTATGTATTGAAAACATTCACTGCAACCGCTAAAAGTACTGTTGAGAGTATAGATTATAGCTACATAGGGAAAGTCTTGTGATATCTATCGGAGAATTTCATGCATCACAAATGGTTCAGAATTATTCCAAGTGGATTATGATATTGATCAAGTAAAACCTTATTAAATAAAGTATTTCAGACTTCAAATACTTTCATGAATCAGAGAACTTACTTTTGCAAAGAAGGATGCTGCTCTGAGAAACTCCCTGGAGGCAAATGCTGCTTCAGCCTGCACCAGACCCATGAGATCATACACTATCCAAATTTATTGGAAAAGGAAGAGCAGCTAACACTCTATCTTCATATTTGGATGTAACGATCACATATATCACAACAAGAATATGAGGTGTGACCTGAACTAGATAAACTTGGTCGCGTTGAAGCTGGTCACGACAATTTACTAAAGCTGCAGCATAATCCTTGATGTCCAGATACACCTTCCACATATCTCGTCCTTCATCATTAACTGACACCTGGATTCATACCCGGAAACTAAATGGAAGAGTAGGGCACAGATGCCGGATATAAAAGAGATGAGCTTGTCATAAAGACCAAACCTGGAAAATGGAATTCTGGTCATAGGCATAAAACAACCCAGCAGTGGCATCACTGCATAATCCAATTATACCTCTTGAAAGTGACTCTGACATCTGATCAAATTGAAGTTCCTCGATTATCTGCTCACTGATTCTGTTTACAACCTACAAAAAGAAAAAAATCCTGAGAAACTCTTCTAAAGACTAGAACACGATGGAATTGAACAGAGACAACTATAGACATTGACAAGCAAAACTCATGGAAGCCAAGTCAAAAGCGAGAAAGACTGCTCAATATCTCTAAGCATTGCTCGCTAAGGCTACCTCGAGATTATCTCAATAAAATTGGGCAAAACGTAGGCAGCATCATTTTGTCCTACCCAACAAACCCATCTTCTCTTTCTACCACACCGACCATGAAACATAATGTCCATAAAACATAAGCACAAAGGTTAGCTAATCAGCAAGCTCTTAAATCGTGCTCTGTTCCAAATCCAGATTCCCGCAAAAACCAAATATCATTTCAGTTAAAACAAGTCATAAACCCACGAGGCAGACCGCGATCAAGAACATCTATATACCCGCACACCCTCTATATTACACACGATCACGAGGGCCGAACTGATCCAAGCTTGAAGCTAAAAGCGGAGGGGGGGGGGGGGCGCGGCGGGTGAGGTTCCAATCAGTCTCTTGGCGAAGGCCAGGATTGAATGGAAGGGCAACAGCCAAGGAACACGAGCTACAAAATGTGCCACCATAGTCTCTCAAATTATTAGCCATAAAAGAAGAGATTACCCTCTCTGCCGCTCAATAAGTTGGTTCCACGAGCTAAGCGGCTCCGTCCTCCGACGATGGTTCCGCGAGCCGTTCGCAGCGAGCAGACGAGTCCTGCTTTTAGGGTTTTAGTCCAGCTGATCCGCGAGACTGATCGGGGAGATGAGGCGACGATGGGCGGCGGCGAGCGGTGACGAGGCGACGAGGCGACGATAGGCGGCGGCGAGCGGCGAGCGGCGAGCGGCGAGCGGCGGCGGGCGATGGAGGAGGCGCACTGGCGATGAATCGAAAGCGAAAAGGAATCGTGGGTCGCTGGTTCATCTTCAATGGGTTGGGGAATGGGTTTTAAATGGGTACAAAATAGACCCATTTAAGACCCAAGTAATTTAGTTCTTTTATTTTTAAAACCCACTAACGAGTGTCTTAAGAAATAAGCCCGACCCATTAACGACCCATTTAAGTAAATATGAGTCTATAAATGGGTTTGTGGACCCATTTAACACCTCTACCTGGACTTCACCAGGACCACGGCTTCACCGAAAGTTACTCATGGACGAACTCAAAGCTGAGACTTTGCCACAAGAACTCAAGCCGGAATCTCAACCTGTCCGGCGCCGACCATCAACCTCTCCGACTCTCATCCGGTCGTCACCGCTGGTCATCATTCCGGGCGTCGCCAAACGTCGCCGACGGCTTCGATGATACCAAACATATATAATTTCGAGTTCAACCACCATTCTAACAGCTCAACCACATATATGCAACGCCGAGACAAAATGAAAAGACTGATTATGGCGGGCCTCTAACCGTGGGCTCCTCCAGCGAAGGGTGCGCGTTTTCTGACGAGAAGACATTCATCCATGACCGACTCGGGCATCGAACGATATACCACGAAATCAAAGAGAAACGCAGGTTTAATACATCAATATTTGGACAAATCGAGCGCAAAACAAAGATTTTAAGCGTCGTTTTTAAGAACGCAAATTCGGTGCTTCATTCAGACATTTTGTCAAACAGTTGATGTGCGACTCGGAATACCACTTCCAGGTTCGGATTCAACGTCGTTCGTGGCATAAACCCATCATATTAAGCTCCAAATCAACATTATTCGCAACAAAAAGTTTGGGTTTTCTACGGTTTGCTCAAAATTTCGTCAGTTTGGTCTTGCGTTCTCGAACTTAATAATCAATAGAGAAGTGGAGCGTTTCCGGGGGATTACCTGGTTCGGGAGCTTGCTGCGACGAACGGTGACGGGCGAGCTAGCTTTCGCAGAAGGTCGAGACGATTCAGACGAACTACCGGCGAAGGGAGACGAATTCCTCACTCTCGGTTTCTCTCCTCCCTCTCTCTATCTCAAGTTTCTCTCTTTTGAATTCCCTCAAAAACCAGCCACAACCCCCCACCCCCCGCGGCTCTCCTCTCTCCCTCTTTTAAGCCGTTCAGCGCGCATGGCCTCCAGCGACGCCATGCGGAAGAGAGAAGCCGGGGGGGAGCAAGCCGGGCTGAAGAGAGAAGGAAGCTGGACCGGGCTGCGCGAGAAAAAGAGAAAAAGAGGAGGGGTGGGTTGGGCTAAGGTCAGATTCGGCCAGACCCGACCACTCCCTTCTTCTTCTTTTTTTGTTTTCCTTTTCTTGTTGTTTGAGAGAAAGAAAAAAAAAACAAAAGAAGATAGGTGTCGACAATACTTTTGCTCTATACTAGGACATTAGACACGACATGATCGGGAGGTGAAAGTTATGTTCTTTGTCGTTTGTCAAAGGCTATTAGCTTTGGTTACGGAGGATACAAAACAAGTAATGCCATGCTAAACTATAATCCCTAATTTGGCACATTCGGGATGTTAATTTTCTCACTTATGATTCTACCACGCCAGTCGTCTGCTTTGTCTTCAAAAGTAAAGCATTGCAGCACAGTCTAGCTTGGGAATGAGAGATACCAACAAAGCAATTAAGTGCCTGTTTGGTAACCATTTTTTGTTGTCGGGAGTAGTTTGGAAACACAATTGCGTTTTGTAAAATTTTTGTTCCCGAGAACAAATTTCTATTTTTTTGTCCCAAAAGTAAATTTGAAACAGAATCAAGAACAAATAAAAAAAAGGTTAAGTCTTGTTTCGGAAACAAATCTAAGAATCAAAACCAACTCTTCTTATTCAATTTTCTTTTCTTCTTCTCTTTTCTTCTTCTTCTTCGAACGCCATCCTGCAATTGCCCCCCACCGCCATCCGTTACCATCGGTCACCGGAGGCTCACAAGACCAGGTTGAAGTCCGACAAGCTCACCAGAGGCAAGCCCAACCACCGACGAGGCTAGCCTAGCCTCCTCGTCGGTGGCTAAGCAGGTCTCGGCTGACGAGGGCTAGCAACACTTTGGTAAGGTCACCGGCCTAAAGAAGAAGAATAAGAAGAATAAGAGAAAAAAATGAAAAAAGTATAAAAATTATTTAAAAATTAAAAAAATGATTTGGAACATAATCAATGAGCACAGTACTAAACGCAATTCTATTCCAAAATTAAAAATTTTTGACAGTTACCAAATGGCTTAAAATGCTTAGAATATGTTTCCGTGAATAGAATAAAAATAATCATTTCTTATTAAAATCTACTCCCGAGAATAGAATCGTTACCAAACGTGCCCTAAAGAGCCTCCAGTTCCTATAACCGAAGGATATTAGTCATCAAATACTATCGAGAATAAGAAGTTTCTGAACTTCAATCAGCAGAGGACAGCACTATGACATCCCAAAATTTCATGACAACCCCTAGATATACCATGAACCATGAATAAGTGATGGGAGTGTTCTTGATTTATGTTATGGCCTTTAGACCAAAGAATTGTAATAGATTAATGCCGAGTATTTTAATGGAGAATTGTTTGGATAGAAATATATCTTATGTTAATGGATGATCAAGGTTGGTGCTATAAGACAATTTGATAAGGAAGATTTTGTTCTTGACTATGCACTTTATAGATTTGATTTTTATGGATTAATGTCACAAAGTCTTTTGGCCATTTTTGCAATTAGGTATTTATTTAAGTGGGGATTAAAATGGATTATTAAAAGTAAACAGGGGCCATTTAAGTTTGGACTTTAGGCCCAAGAGTGTTGGGCCTAAAGTGGGCCAAAAGGCCTAGCCCATGAAGCCCATTGGGCTGTCGACCGCATGGAAAGGGGAGAGAGGAGCCGGATGGGCCTCCTCCATGTGTCTTCAACAAGAAGACACTTGTCTCCTTCTTAGGGACAAGTGTCCCTCCATGCAAAAGTGGAAGCATGCAAGGATTTTATTCAACCAAAAGGAAAAAGGGAAGGGGGTGGTCGGAGCTAGGTGCCGAGAGAGAGAGAGAGAGAGAGAGAGAGAGAGAGAGAGAGAGATGCCGAGAGAGGAAGAAGAAGGCTTGCCCCGCCGTGCGTCCGCCTAGCCGCTGCCATCGAGCCCGCCTCGCCCCGCCATTGTCTTGCTATGTTTTCTTTGGATTAGAGACAAGTGGAGTCCTAAAACCTACCCTTTGCTTGCTGTGATGTGTGTGTAGAAGATGGTAAATTTTGGTTGTGGTAGATGTGATGAAAGGTCAAAGCTATGGAGAGAAATTCGTTGGCCTAGCATGCTGTTTCTGGAAAAGCCAGTCCGACCATTCATGAGTTTGTGAGCTGCATGTGACTTTTTAGTTGAAATCTTGCTTTGATCTCTTAATAAAAGTTGTAGAGAACATCTTGAGGAAAACAATACTAAAATTTGAGGTAAAACGAACAAGATTGGTTAGTGAAATGATTTTTTTTGGGAGAAATTAGATCTGGAATTTGTTGTGCTGACCTTCAGTGATTTCGTGGTCCGTAAGGTTGCTTTCTTGTAAAAATATCACTTTGATATCTTAATGAAAGTTGTAATAGACTTCTTGAGTTAGAACATATCAACAATTTAGAGGAAATGAACAAAAATAGGTCAGTGAAATCGTTGTTCTTTGAAGAAATTGGATCTGGGGAAAACACTACCTTGACCTAGTATGATTTCGTGATTCTTATAAAATCATACAGTTAAAATTTGATCGAGTGTCCTTAATGAAAGTTGTAGGTAATATTCTGAGGAATAACATACTGAAAATTTAGAAGAATTAACATATGTAGGTCGATGAAACGAGTTTCTTTTGAAAGATGAAAATCTAGAAAAAGACGACACTGGGAACAGGAGAAATAAATCATCTGTATCTATTAATCTAGAACGATTTGGGTTTCTATTTCTTCATGAGATATTTAACTTTAAGACTTTTCTATAACATATCAAAATTTCAGAATTTTTGGAGCTGATTTAAGATTTTTACCGAATTTGTGAATGAAAATGTGTATGGCAATATTCCGAAATTTTAAGGACTGTGATGCGCAGGTTATACTGATTTGTGTGATGTTCCTTTGATATGGTGTCCTTCATGGAATACTTTCCTCTAGATCTTTTATATAACATGTCAAATTTTAGAATTTAATAAGGCTGTTTAATAATTTTTCAAGAATTATGACTAAAGGAGCGCAATCTGTTTTTATCTGAAATTGTTGTATTTTCAAAAATGAATGAAATTGTCCCATGTGATATGATGTCTTGAATGGTTGATTATGCTGCATAAGTGGTGACATACGACATGCTATATGACATCAAAAGCTGGTTGAGACTCTTGATATTGATGCATCAAATGCCATGTTGAAATTAAGATACATGTGTGAATATAAATTGAAATAATAACAAGACCGTCAGAGGTGTGAGCCGACGATGCCTCGGGAGTTTTGAGATGCTCGGAGTGTGGGTGTCGGATGCCCGGAGTGTGTGTGCCAGATGTCCTCGGGAGTTTTGAGATGCCCGGTAGTATACGGTACGTAATGTCCAGGGGGAATGCCTGGTGGTATGGCGGTACGTAATTCCGGAAGCCTTGGAGGTATGTGCTGGGGGGGATTCCTTGTAATGCTAGTTGGGATACGAGATGCCCGAAGTGTGTGTGCCAAATGCCTGAAGGTGTATGCTAGAGGCTCCTCGCGATGCTAAGTTGGATGCGAGCGATAAATTATGGAATGCAAACATTGGTCCCCGGATGAAAAATAATAAGATCCTTATGAAAGATAAGAACTAAAATTGAATCATGTGCATGGGTATATGCATATGGCATGATGCATGATCTGCTTATGAAAGTAAATTGATGCTATTTGATATTGAAAATGCAATCATAAAGGCGTGAATGGATCTCATGGTGATGTATGCTTGATAACATGAATGATACGAATTATGGTGATACATGCATGATAGCATAGTGAGATATGCATGACTATATGGTGGTATATGCACGATGGCATGGCAAGATATGCATGATTGCATGGTAATATATGCATGATTGCATGGTGATGTATGCTTGATAGCATGAATGATATGTGATTTACTCGTGATATCTTGATTGTCTTACTTATTACATTGTGTAGTTTGGTGGATCTTTACTGCTAAGTGGTTGTACTCACCCTGTTTGGGGACTAACATTTTAGATTAGATAAGATACATCTGCTACCACTGCCATCGGTAGATGGATCAAGTGGTTGGATATGACCGTGATGAGGAGGATAGCCAGGGAAGGAACTTTTGGACGTCGACACTGAACGATGGACTTTGAGTATATGACTGTTGGACGAGATGTCGATCATCTTTTGAAGTATAGCCAAGTATAGAAGACTACGGCATTTTGATGTACCGATGAATGATGTCCATATGGTTTAAGTAATTAAAAGTGTTCGGCTTTTACCTATAAATGTTTAGTTGGTGTGCATCGTTTTCTGAATATAAGGAAGGAAGTTGATGGATGTGCTTCCGCCATATAAATTGCACATGGACCAATCTAAAAGATGTAAACCCCCAGGATTGATAGACCTTCAGGTCAAGCAAGAGAATGGAAATCGAACTGTGGCAACCCTAATGGTGTGGGGGCCGTCGAGGGTGCCATAGGCACTTGTATGTTAAGGCAAGGAACAACGATAAAACCAGTAAATGAGCAAACGTCGGGTGACGCTTGATCGAACCCCTCCGTTGCCATGTGAAGTTGAAGAACAAAGTAAATAACATGAACGAGAAATTAGCAAAAAATTGAAATCCTGCATGTTAGATAAATTTCTCATGCAAAAATTTTCAACGTCATCCACCATTTTTTCATCTGGAACGTATGAAATATGTAATCAAATGGTGCTGAACCTTTCATTATATTTCTTGCTCACAACTCAAAAAAGGCATTACATGTCAGAAAATTCCCCTTTGTTTCTGCAGTCACTGGTGTATAAATAGCTAAATTTTGATTCACCGTTTTTTCACAAGCGTATCGAACCGCTGATATCATGAAAAATAATGAAGGCATGGACTCAAACATAAGACTGAAGCAAATGTATAGATTGGAAAATGATTCAAGTTCCAATTCGTCCACTCCTGAAAATCGCTCATCGCCTTCATCACTTCCTCCGGTTTTTGGAAGCGAAGCGAAGTACTAGGTAGAACAAGATCCTATATAGAACCGCCCAATCCAACATTATCAGCACATTCTTCCACTTGTCAATTCGCGTGTCGAAATATGGAGTCCTGATAAAATATCATTCCCGGTGATGTTATACGGGACTTTGTCGGGGGTGAAGCCCTTTCCAAAGGTCGCGTTCGTCTGGTATTGGTTCATCAGTAGCCTCCCATACGGGTAAGTCATTGTCAAGATCTTTTTCATCCACTTCCAGTACACGGGAATGTCGTGGCTATTCAAAAAGTAACAGCAAAATAGGAAGAACGATGCCGTGAAACCGATGCCGGCTGCATAACCAAGGAGGTATTTGGGCACGACCGAGCTGACAAACACAATGAACGAATTCGTCTAGAGGAGCGACACATAGAGGACCAGCAAGAAGTACAAGAATGGCCCGCGGAGCTTCAGGGCTTTCCAAACGATGGCAGGATAGACCCCAGCCTGAACCGCGAGGAAAGGCAGGTAAGTTACGAGGCTGGCGATTGCGTAGGAAGAGGCACGGTGGGCATTGTGGGAGGTCCTGCGGATGAAGATGAAGCGCTCTCGAATGAAGGCTGGGACGGCGTCATTGGAAGAGAAGAAGAAGAGGCAGGCCGTGAAGATGAAGAAGCTGAGCTAGTTTGTGATCCCTTGGTTGTCCGCATTTGTCCTCATAAACATCGTCGCCATCATGATCCCCATGATGGTGAACACCATCAGCCTCGGGAGGAAGAGCTCGGGGTCCACTGGATGTTCTTGAAATTGTGGCGCATAAGCATCCGGGTCTCAGGGAAGAATGAGTTCGCCAACTTAGGGCCGAGATTTTGATGAGATCCGATGGCATTCGTGCCAATGTTCGGGGTCAAGTAGTCATTCTCGTTCCCCGTGTAGTCGCTGTTGTGAGGCATCGGTGTCTCCCGGAGAATTTCGCTTGAGTACGCGTAGTAACTTCCTGGTGATGCACTGTATATCCAATGAACGATGGAGAAGAATTGAGTGTTGCCAAACGCTAGGAGCAGAAATCTAGTGAAGAATAATTTTCGTTTGTAGACCTTAGCGAATTTGAGAGTCCGAAATCAGTGCCAAAAACTATCTTTCGAATTGCAAAAATAGCTATATCTTCATCTAATAATATGGTTTAATACCTCATTGCAGCTTGCATCGTTGGCTCGGCCTTTTGTCTTGAAGGAGTGAACCCAAGTGCCTGCACAACTCCACTGCAGCTTGGAGTCCATGATCTAGATGAATTGTTGTAAGGACTTCCCAAGGTGTGATCGAACTCGTCATTTGCCGAGTGCACACTCGCTTGCAAGGGCAATCGCCGGCCATTTCTGTGGTCGTGGCTCTGATCGTGCCCTTGATGCCTGTGATTGCGGGGACGAGAAGGTGGGGTGGGTGCGACCGTCGAGATCAACATCTCTTCATCAGACAGCGGCAGGGGTTTCATGCCTGTCCGGACGAACTCGGATTGATCATACTCTTGGATGACGTGCTCTATCGAGTTCTCGCCCTTCGGGACTTTCCGGCCCATGCGGCCGAGGTGGAGGGTCACGTCTTTTGGACATCCTTGGAACATGAGCTGCCCGCAGGCCAGGATGATGAGATGGTCGAGGAGAAGTTGGATTCTCGACGAAGGCTGGTGGATGGTGAGGATCACGGTGCTGCCGGACCGAGCTATGTCGTGCACCTTCTCAAACTCGCTGTGGGCGCCGGTCGAATCGAGGCCCAATGTTGGTTCCTCAAGAAAGAGTAGGGATGGCCCGTGGATGATGTCTACATCGATCGATACCCTCCAGCGCTCTCCTCCGGACACCCGCGTGTCCCGTCGTCGCCTATGTAGGTGTTCTGGTATGACTGTGATCAAAGTAGTGTTCGCACAAATTACTCGGGGAAAAACAATGAACTTCTTCTTAGACAATGTATGCTTCGATGCAAATCCAATCTTCATATCCAAATCTTTGCCTAAACGTGTTGCATAGACTGGTTCTTGAAAGGATGAGTGCACAAAAACTGTGATCGTCCTCCTCGGAGGCACTCATCCTTAAACCATTTCAATAGAGAACACGCTCTAGAAAGTCTCTAACAAAGGCATCAAAGGAAGAGAGAAAAACACAGAGTATACATCTGGGGAAAATTGATTATATAAGTTCTATGACATACTATATCACTTAATGTTTATATGAGTAGTCATATTTAAGCTTTTGATAGAAATCCGGTGTATCAATTTATAAGTAGATTTTACAATCAATCTCACCATCTAATGCTACTAGAAAAACTCAAAGGTTAAGTACTCAAAACTCATCAAGAGTCCAAGCTGCTCAATCAACTTCCCCACCCTCTCAATCTTCTTCACTGTCATGATCTGCCCTAGCCAGAAGTCGGCAACTAACATAAGCTAAACTCAACTGGTAAAATGTGAAAAGATATAAAATTCAATTGATAAATTGAAAAGTTTATAACTAAATTGAAAAAAATTAATAAATTTAGGATTTTTTTTGAACTATTCTCCCTCAAAGCTTTATTTTTTCATAAATGATTCCATGATATAGATTGGAACTGAGCAAGTCTTTAAAAGGTCAATGGAGAAATGATAGGGGGAAGAACTCCTGAGGGGTGGGACTCCCCACTGCACACTCGTGTATTTCGTCCTGCCCGAGAAGAAAAATATATGGTTGCATAAATAATTCAATGATATATCAGCTTCTAAGCTTTTATATATTAATATAATGGATTAGTAGATTAGATGACGATTATGATGGTGATGATGATAACAATAATAATGATAGGTGCTAGGGAAATCACATTCGACATTATAAAAAATTGTCATTACAGAAGATAGACATGAGTTTAAACATTGGATTCCGGAAGTTCGTAGCATTGGTCTTGATAAACCCCAAGATTAAATTTATAAAAGGAAGCATTCCTTGCAACCGCAATCGAGAATTTGGTCAACGGGTACGTCATCATCGTCCTATAAAGAGCCGGCTTCTCCTTCACCTTTTCGCATCACCGTTCTCTTCGGTACTCGATCCTGAGCTGCTGCTGATTTTGGCTCTTTGCTCGCCCAACTTCAAATTTAGCACTGCCGGTCGAGTTTGCAGTGAGATAATATGGCAATGTCTGCAGAAAACGAGCATCAAGTAGAAATTTAATTAGGATATTATATTAGATTAGATTGCGATATCAAAGTCAAGATAATATGCCATACCATTGTAGAAAATACGTGAGTTTAATTGCTATTTAACATTCTACATTTCCTTATAATGAACTTTTCTTATAAAGGAAAGAAGGGGGAAAAGTTCAAAAAAGTCATAAATGTATTATATTTGTGCCAATTTAGTCCTAAAACGTCTATTAGTGTCAATTTACTCATAAACATTTAGACATAATGCCAATACAGTCTTTTCCAGCTAATTTTGGTCAATTCTGCTAACGTGGACAGCGATCAACCTACATAGCACTGCCAACAATGATATGGAAAATTTTTAATAATATTTTAATATTTTTTCAATTTATTATTAGTTTTTCTAATTTTTTGTTTTTTTTTTTCTTTCTTCTTCCTTCCCCTTGCTAGTGATCAGCCACCGGCCACAAGCAATGGCCAAGTTGGTCTTGTCGCTGCCCACCACGAGCAAGTCCCAACCGAGCGAGGGCGCTCCTCGTCGAGCGTCACCCAAACGAAGGCAATACCCGGCTATGTCATCGTGGCCTAGGTAAGGGTTAGCCTTGCCCAATCTAGCCTAGCAAGGCCAACCCTCACCGAGGGTCACCGGATGAATGGCAATACCCAACAAGGTCACCATGGCCTAAGCGAGGCTGGCTCTCCTCGGCCAAGCCTCACCTATGGCGGCAACGGCAAGCCTTGCCCAAGCGAGGCCAACCTAGCCATGGGTAGTGGTCGATTAGCAGCAAAGAGAAGGAAGAAAAGGAAAGAATAAAAAGAATAAAAATTAATTTAAAAAACAAAAATATAAAAATATTATTAAAAATTGTTCACAGTGAACACCGACGATGCCATGTAAGCTAATCAAGCATCCACGTCAACAAAATTCATCCAAAATTAACTGGAAATGCTACATTGGCACTAGGTCAAAAGGTTTATGGCTAAACCGATACCAATAAAAAGTTTATAACTAAATTGACACTAATGCAATAAATTTATAATTTTTCTGACAATTTTCTCTTAAAGATTGCAATATGATTTTAATGACTCTTTTACAATCAAGATTGACATTGCACATTAAAGTCTGCTTAATTTCTCTAGGTGTACGCGAATTTCATCTTACCCTTTGAATTTTATATGAAGTATTCTTTTGACCCTCATTTAAATCAATAATAGCAAAAGCAAATGAAAAAAGAAATTTTCGACTAATAACACTCGATCATATGGGATTTAGTTCATAAATATATATATATATATATATATACTTGAAATGATGGCGCTTTAAAAATAATGCGTATGAATATGAAAGCTAATTCTGGGAAATCTAATTAGTGATGGTTTCTTAGAGGATCGGAACCTGTCGTCTTAATGGGATTAGTTCTTGAATTAGTTAGGAAAAGACTATACATACTAACTAAAAGTAGATTAGGGAATTGTTCAAAGTTTTGATTTTGCATAAATGATACCATGATAGAACTCAGCTTCTAAGCTTTTATATATTAATATAATGCATTAGTAAATTAGATGAATAGGTGCTAGGAAGATTACATTCAACAGAATTGTTATCACAGAAAATAGACGTCACGTGAATGAATTAAAAGATTAAAATTTATAAATTGAAGTTCTCAATACAGTCGCAGCCGTTTATTTTTGTGGGATTGTCTTGGGGTGAGCAGGTAGTATCCACAACGTAAAATATACATACTTTGTGATTCATTCAATCTCGTGGATCGTGGCCCACCAAATTTAGTCATCCGGTACGTCATCATCGCCCTATAAATAGCCGGCTTCTCCTTCACGCCTTCGCATCACCGTTCTCTTGAATACTCGATCCTGAGAAGCTGCTGCTGCTGATCTGCTTGCTTGCTCGCCAACTTCAAGTCTGAGCAGCCCCGTCGAATTTGCAGCGAGATAATAATGGCAGCGTCGGCAGAAAACGAGCGTCCAGTGAAGGTTTTGGGATGGGCAGCCAGAGATTCCTCAGGACTTCTCTCTCCCTTCGAGTTCTCAAGAAGGTAAACCTGCATATTATTTTTCCATCTCTGGAGATATCATCTCTTAGATTATGCGAGCTTTCTTTCACGTCAAAGGTTATATATAGATGAGAATAGTTAGAACCATCAAGTTCAGGAAGAATCGATGTGTGCATATACGATTCTGTTGAGATGAATCATTCAGCTACGATGGCGTGCTTATGGAGATCCAGAGCTGTAAATATTTTTCTTCTGCTCTTTTATAAAATCTGAAAGCACGAACTGAAGACCCAACTATTAAGAAACTTATGGCCATCCTACAAGACCCGTGAATTTGTTAAATCCAAACATTTGGCTTGTTTAATAGGTTCTAACTCAGAGTAGCTTGATGCAATTAGAATAATTGGTGTTTTTTTTCCCTCTCTATTTTGAAAATCCAAGGGCACGGGTGCGGAGACTCATGAAACATCATGGAAGCTCGTTAACCGGTTAAGTCCAGACATTTAACCTATACAAGTGGCTCTAACAAGGAAAAGTTTGCATATAATGAGAATCAAGTGACCATAAAATTCTGAGCTAAAAAACATCAACGCACTAACCAATTGTGAAATCTTAAAGGCTGAAAAAGTTTATGTTAAAACGCATTAAACCCACTTTTTTCCATAATATTTTTTGTATGGTCACAAGAGAGAAAGATGTGACTTTGAAAGTACTGTACTGTGGGATATGTCATTCTGACCTACACAATGTGAAGAATGAATGGGGATTTATGTCCTACCCTATGGTGCCCGGGTATGAGTTAAAAAGAATCACCTTTTTTTCTCATTTTTCTCCCTCATGGTAAGTATAAAAAAAAAAAATCACATTTGATTATTGCATTGCAGACATGAAATTGCAGGTGTCGTAATAGAAGTAGGAACCAAAGTGACAAAGTTCAAAGTCGGAGATAGAGTGGGCATTGGGTGTATGATTGGATCGTGTCACAACTGTGTGAATTGTGGTGATAATCTTGAAAGTTATTGCCCTGCAATGGTTCCAGTCTATGGTGGTAAGTTTAGCCCTGATAATGCAAGTGAAGATTCTAATGAAACGATTAACTATGGTGGCTTCTCGGAAATCATGGTCGTAGATGAGCACTTTGTATTTAAATTTCCAAATAACATGCCTCTCGATGGTGGGGCACCTCTCCTTTGTGCTAGTATCACTATCTATAGCCCATTAAGGTACTACGAACTCGACAAGCCTGGAATGCACATAGGAGTGGTTGGGCTCGGTGGACTTGGCCATGTGGCTGTCAAATTTGCCAAGGCAATGGGCCTTAGGGTGACTGTCATCAGTACCTCCCCGAGTAAAAAGGAAGAAGCCATGAACCATCTTGGTGCTGATGCATTTTTGCTCCTTGCAAGCTATTTTTTGAATTGCACGTAGGATAAAGACCTGCTAAAGTAATTTAAAGTCACAATTATTTTCTTGATGCAGTCAGCTATGGGCACAATGAATGGCATTATAGACACTGCCTCAGCTGTGCATGCTCTCTTGCCATTGATTGGTCTCTTGAAAACTCACGGGAAGCTTGTCATGGTCGGCCTAACAGACAAGCCCCTTGAGCTACTTGGTATGCCACTCATCCTGGGTAAATAACTATAATATACTTCTCGAGGAGATTATTATCTATATTTTACTTATGATTAAAATTGATATGTTGGGCCTACCGCATACATATTAACTCAAATCTAAAATGTGCGTGCATCACAATTACGAGTTCTCAGTCGCAACATTGAACTTCTTTATTGTTACTAATGACAAGTAGGAAGATAGTGGGTGGAAGTGCCGCTGGAGGGATTAAGGAGACGCAAGAGATGATCGATTTTGCAGCGGAGCACAGCATAACTGCAGATATTGAGGTTATTCCGATGGACTATGTGAACACTGCCATGGAGCGTCTTGCAAAAGGGGATGTTAGATACCGATTCGTTGTCGACATTGGAAATTCGTTGAAGTCTTACTAAAACTTAATTGCGTTGATTACTACGAGAAAGCTTGGATAGAAGGTGGTAGAATTATTGTTGACATCAGTTATTGGGTAAGTAGTTTGTATGCATGTTTTTCATCGTATTTAGGCCTTTGTTCTTGTTGGGACAGAGAAGTCTTCTCTAAGGACAATTACTTTGTAAAAAAAGTGTTATTAAGTTATAGTTGCTCTGTTGGAGTTCAATAAAGGAAATCTAATTCGTTCGTAATCTCGTATGATATTCTCTTCGAAAATTGCATCTCTATGGTAATCATGTGTACTTTTTAGTCAATTAGATTGGACAATTATAGTTATTGGATTGTGCATATTTTTGTCTTCAATCGTGAGTGTTTGAGTTCCATAGCCATGGACTAGACATGACAGGATAACCGGACAACAGGTAGACTAAACGAGATAAGCAGGAGAAAATTGAGAGAGAGGGCTAAGAATTTGAACCCTTAACATCCCCTCTCATATCTTGCTAAACCAATAGTTTTTCTCATTAGCTTGAACCATCAAGAAACGGGTTAACCACGTATTTATAGTGTTAGAATATGTCTCAAGTTTGAGTCCAATGCAAAATTCCAAATATTCCGAATTGGATATATTGCAGACGTTCGAAATCGAGCAAAGAATATCCGAATATCAACTTCCCAAAATTCGAATCTGCGTTGAAGAGTTTGGCTGCTAAAATAGGAAAGTCCAACTTTAACTTAGACTTGGATTTTGTTTAAAATATATGAAAATATCTATAAAGAAAAGTCCAACTTTTATTTGGGTTGACCAAATCTTAGCTTGATTCAATTTCCCTCATCTGTGGACTTATCTGGCGGTATATATATATATAGGATTGATCATGAAGAAGTGGTCTTGAAGCGTCATCTCATCGTCGAGTGCTTGGGAGAAATTTTCTTTGTCATTCTTGCCCGTAAATTACATCCAAGAAGATTTAGTGTTCAAGCCAATTAAACATTGTAATAAGATTTGCGTGTAATTCCTTCTTGAAATTGAGAGATTATTTTTTAGAAATTTTGATGCTAAACACTGCGTGCATTATTGGGTGTAATTGGGGCTTGGGAAATACCGAGAGAGTGTTTAAGTGACTCGAATGTATAATCTCCTTGTATCGCTTGATCTATAGTGAAATTCGTCATTGTTCTCCCAGTAGACGTGGGTCTTTAAGACTGAACCACGTAAATCCGATGTCTAATTTATTTTCTTCTTCTGTCTATATTATTGTTCGATTGCTTGCCTTTATACAACATATAGCACATGATTTGACATAAACGTTAAACACATCGTCAAGCATTTATGACATAATAAAGCATCCAGCATCTAGAGTGGGGTCGTTTTACGACCTGTGCTGTTGTAAACGGGAATCTACCCATCTATTATTTCATCCATTCAATCTAAAGTATGTTGCCAACCGTCTATCAGAATTTCCTTAGTTTTAGCCAATGGATTAAGCACGGTATTGTTCCATGCTTGAGGTCATCAGACCTTAGCATCGGCCAGCTTCGATGTCTTGAAATCTATAATTTTTTTTTTCACAAGACATCCACAAAGCAAATAATCACACACCACATGAAACGGTTTCATAACTATTGAACTCCTCGACTTTTTCGAAAGTAGAGGTCATTTCAACCCCAAGAAAAAAAAAATAGTGTCATCCAACGCTTTATTAGGTTCATCCAAATTGGGATGACACGAGATATTAACGTGATGTTTATACTACTTTTCAAAGCGAACTGCAATGATGTTGCCCCTAAAAGAAAAAAGAAAAGTCATTAAAAAAAAACTATACAAAGAAAAGGCTAAAGATTAGAGCAATTTTAGAAAAAGGAAAACAACGAAGCATGGAGAGAGAGAGAGAGAGCCCCAATGGGGGTGGGCCACCATACATTTTGCGAACAAGGGCCGACGACCCTCCTCCGGGCATGGGCGTCGTTTTATTTTTTTTTCTTTTGATTCTTGGTCTGAACGCTGGCACCTCATCAACACTGCATGTCTAAAGAAAATAATACTAAAATTGTGGTATCAACATGCTAACGGAAGTACTAAATTGCAATAATAGCACAAAATTTATGATCAGAGAAAGAGCAGATAAGAGACCCCAAGCGACCCAACTCATCTGTGTCGTCCTGGCATTGCAAGAATCCAAGCGACAGTGACGCCGGAGAAGCACAGCACCAGGCGATGCAGCTGAGGAGAGATGGAGCTCGCTTGCTCAGGCGAGAATGGATGAATGAATTCCTGACTGAACTGGAGGAACCATCGTATTGGCATCTGCAAAATCAATTCTAACCTGGCCCACAAGTTGGCTAAATTGCCGGATTGCGACCTTGGAGAAGCCACGACTTGCAGTTTGCAAAGCCCATTCGAGGATCGACTTGAGAACGCTATGTCACCTTTCGTCCACTTTGGCTCCCAAAGTGAGCCATATCTGCTGGCCTTGATCTTGCTTGTCAAGTTCGGGGTCCTATGGCATGCTCGTTTGGGTCACGCCACGCCAAGCCAAGGCGATGCCACTGCCCGACTTGTGGGCAAGGCGCTGCCGGAGCTGCACCACCCTACGCAAAGTTGCAGCAAAGCTTTATTTCCACCAAAAAAAAAAAAAAAACGGAAAGAACTGACCAAATCAATCGGTTTGCTGCTTCAATTCAGCGGCTACAAACAGAAGAAAGCTCTCAATTCAGCTTGGCTTCAGTAATGCATAAAAAATAATAATCTGGATAGAGCTGACTAGCATACCATTTCTCTTCGGTTGCTCATTTTGCTCGCTAAATACGTCATCACGACTCGTGGGTTTGACTCTTAAATTGTTCTTATCTGTTGAAGTATAAGTTCAAAAACATTGATCTGAGGGCCGAGTAGATTTTCGATTAAATAGGAAGAAGGTGATGCTTATCAGATACATATCGATGAGGGAGTAATCCTAATCGTCTCTAAATATTGTAATCACCAAGTTAATTGAAAAAAAAAAATAGAGAGGGACAAATATAATCTTTACGTTTACTTCCCGCCGGCAGCATTCGGACAATGTGCTTGTAGGGGAACAGAGACGAGAATTACAAAGGCAAAACAGAGAGAATGTGAGCCATGATGCAATGGTCTCGATATTGAATAGAAAAAGCTATAAATTCCTTTGTCTTCTTTTGGATTGATGTCATTGGCAACCCTATACTCCAATCCTAATAGGCATTTGAACATTTTCCTCTAAAAAAAATTAAAAATTAAAAAGAAATTATCCTTCAAATCAGCTACCATCAATCTATACTCCAACCCCATTGATTGGTCAGGTACACCATGCCGAGCTGGGGGACTTAACGTTAATACTTTTGCTCTATACCAAGACAATAGACACCAAATGATCAGGAGGTGAAAGTTATGTTCTCTGTCGTTTGTCAAAGGCTATTAGCTTTGGTTATGGAGGATACAAAACAAGCAATGCCGTAATGGACTGCAATCCCTAATTTGGCACATTCAGGATGTTAATTTTCTCACTTATGATTCTACGCCGTCAGTCGTCCGCTTTGTCTATTGTCTTCGAAAGCAAAGCATTGCAGCATAGTCTTGCTTGGGAATGAGAGATACCAACAAAGCAATTAAAAAGGCCTCCAGTTCCTATAACCGAAGGATATTAGTCATCAAATATTATTAGGAATACGAAGTTTCCAAACTTCAATCGGCAGAGGACAGCACTTGTATGTGAAGGCAAGGAACGACAATAAAACCAGTAAACGAGCAAATGTCAGGCGACGCTTTATAGACCCTCTCCCGTGCCATGTGAAGTTGAAGAACGAAGTAAATAATAGAAACGATAACTTAGCAAAAAATTGAAATACTGCATGTTAGATAAATTTCGCATGCAAAAATTTTCAACATCATCCACCAATATTTTAGGGTAAGTATATTAAAAGTGTCAAATGTTGTGTACTATACTCACTTTAATACCAAAAGTTTTCACTAGCTCATTTAAGCAATAAATCAGAGAAAAACATCACTTAAATGTCAACGGCAAAAATTCCAACCAAATTGATTACTTTATTTATAATTAAAATTATGCAATTTTTTTAGAATTCTAGTCCACGTGGCATATGCTTGACATTGAAATTATTGCTTTTTAACAACGATTGACACTAAAGTGATCTCTTTAAACAAAATTTAGTATTCAAATAATCACTTTAAATAAAATTTGACACTTAAATTATCACTATTTACAACTTATGGACAACGTCATTTAGGGATTATATGCTGGCTAAGCATGCCAGCAAACCATGTAAGACTGAGAAATTAATAAAATATAACCATGTTGGATTTCCGATGACCCAATTAGTACTTAAATGATTTTTACACTTAAGTGATCCAAAAAAAAAAATTTAACACTAAAGTGAATGCCATACATAACTTTTGACACTTCTAATGTCCTTGTTCCACCATTTTTTTCATCTGCAACTTATGAAATTTGTAATCAAATGGTGCTGAACCTTTCAGAACTGAAAAAAGGCACTACATGTCAGAAAATTCCCTTTGTTTCTGCAGTCAGTCACTGGTGTATAAATAGCTAAATTTTGATTCATTGTTTTTTTACGGGCATATCGAACCGTTGATATCATGAAAAATAATGAAGGCATCGACTCAAACGTAAGACCAAAGCAGGTGCATAGATTGGAAAATGATTCAAGTTCCAGTTCGTCCACTCCTGAGAATCGCTTATCGCCTTCATCATTTCCTCTGGTTTTTGGAAGCGAAGCGAAGTACTAGGTAAAACAAGATCCTATATAGAACCGCCCAACCCAACATTATCAGCACATTCTTCCACTTGTCGGATTCATGTGTCGAAATATGGAGTCCCGATAAAATATCATTCCCGGTGATGTTATATGGCTTACCGTCAGGGGTGAGGCCACTCCCAAAGGTCGCCTTCGTCTGGTATTGGTTCATCAGTAGCCCCTCATACGGATAGGTCATTGTCGAGATCTTGTTCATCCACTTCCAGTACACCGGAATGTCATGGCTATTCACGAAGTACCCGCAAAACAGGAAGAACAGCGCGGTAAAAGCAATGACGGCTGCATAACCAAGTATGTAGTTGGGCACAACCGAGCTGACAAACACCACGAACGAATTCGTCGAGAGGAGCGACACATAGAGGACCAGCAAGAAGTACAAGAATGGCCCGCGGAGCTTCAGGGCTTTCCAAACAATGGCAGCATAGACCCCAGCCTGAACCGCAAGGAAAGGCAGGTAAGTTACGAGGCCGGCAATTGTGTAGGAAGAGGTACGGTAGGCATTGTGGGAGGTCTCACGGACGAAGATGAAGCGCTCTTGAATGAAGGCCGGGACGGCATCATTGGAAGAGAAGAAGAAGAGGCAGACCGTGAAGATGAAGAAGCTGAGCCGGTTCGTGATCCCTTGGTTGTCCGCCTTTGGCCTCATGAACATTGTCGCCATCATGAACCCCATGACAGTGAGCACCATCAGCCTCGAGAGGAAGAGCTCGGGGGTCCGCTGGATGTTCTTGAAATTGCGGCGCATGAGCATCCACGTCTCAGGGAAAAATGAGTTCGCAAACTTAGGGCCGAGACTTTGGTGAGATTGGAGGGCATTCGGGCCAATGTTCGGGGTCAAGTAGTCGTTCTCGTTCACTGTATAGTCGCTGCTGTGAGGCGTTGGCGTCTCACGGAGAATTTCACTCGAGTACGCGTAGTAACTTCCCGGTGATGCACTGCATAACCAATAAACGATGGCGAGATGAATGAGTGCTGCCAAACACTAGAAGCAGAAATTTAGTGAAGAATAATTTTCGTTTGTAGACTCTAGCGAATTCAAGTATCCGAAATCAGCGCCAAAGAATGTCTTTGAATTGCAAAAATAGCCATATCTTCATCTAATTATGGTTTAATACCTCATTGCAGCTTGCATCTTTGGGTCAGCGTTCTGTCTTGAAGGAGTGAACCCAAGTGCCTGCATAACTCCACTGCGGCTTGGAGTCCATGATGTAGATAAATTATTGTAAGGACTTCTCAAGCTGTGGTCAAACTCATCGTTCGCAGAGTGCACGCTCGCTTGCAAGTGCAATCGCCGGCCATTTCCGTGGTCGCGGCTCTGATAGTGCCCTTGATTGCTGTGATCGTGGGGACGAGAAGGTGGGGTGGGTGTGATCGTTGAGATTGACATCTCTTCATCAGACAGCGGTGGGGGTTTCATGCCCGTCCGGACGAACTCGGCCAGAGCTTCGACCCCAAACTCGGATTGATCGTACTCTTGGATGACGTCAATGAGGTGCTCTATCGAGTTCTCGCCCTTCGGGACTTTCCGGCCCATGCGGCCAAGGTGGAGGGTCACGTCCTTCGGTGATCCTTGGAACATGAGCTGGCCGCGGGCCAGGATGATGAGATGGTCGAGGAGGAGTTGGATTCTCGATGAAGGCTGGTGGATGGTGAGGATCACGGTGCTGCCGGAGCGAGCTATGTCGTGCACCTTCTCAATCACGCTGTGGGCGCTGGTCGAATCGAGGCCCGAGGTTGGCTCGTCGAGAAAGAGTAGGGATGGCCCGTGGATGATGTCGACGCCGATTGATACCCTCCGGCGCTCTCCTCCGGACACCCCGCGTGTCCCCTCATCCCCGATGCAGGTGTTCCGGGATGACTGTGATCAAAGTAGTGATCGCACAAATTACTCGTGGAAAACAATGAACTTCTCCTTAGAAAATGCATGCTCCGATGCCATTCCAATCTTCATATGCAATTCTTTGCTTAAACATATTGCATAGACTGGTCCTTGAAAGGATCGCATAGGGGTTAATGTCTGTCAATAGAAGTTAACCCAAATTAAACTATCCTAACGCGTGATGATTTTGTAAAATGAATTTAGGTAGTATTTTCTCAATATCAAAGATTGTGTATCTTATATATTTATTCCTCTTGGCTTTTGTATTAATCAATAACTTTTTGGTGAAAGCATATTTTGCATATAAACCTGGGAGATGGAAATAGTCAGTGAGGATGTGCAAGAAACCTTCAACTGAAGACTCCATGACGATTAACTTTGTCCCGACTCAACAAGGGAAATAAGACACGCAAATTGTGAAATTGATTATATAAGTTCTATGACATATTATAACTTAATGTTTATATACGTAGCCGTATTTAAGCTTTTAATAGAAATCCGGTGCATCGATTTATAGATAGATTTTACAATCAATCTCACCCTCTAATGCTACTAGAAAAAGTCAAGTTTAAGTGCTTAAAACTCACCGAGAGTCCGAGCTGCTCGATCAACTTCTCCACTCTCTGGATCTTGTCCGCCGTCGAGATCTGCCCCAGCCGGAAGTCAGCGGCGAACATGAGCGTCTCATAGACAGTGAGCATCGGGAACAGCCTATCATCTTGCATTATGTAAGCAGAGGTCCTCTTGATCAAGCTAGGACTCATCTCCATGCCGTCCAAGGAGACCCGACCCTTGAGGCTCCCGCTTGCAATCCTCCCCGCCAGGCCATCCAAGAATGTGGACTTCCCCGCCCCACTCGGGCCCATCACCGCCGTGATGCACCCTTTTGGGGCATAGCCGGTGATCCGGTGGAGCAGGTCCACGTCCTGCTTGACCCGGTGCCCGTCAATCTTCTTCTCCTTAGTCACGGTGTAGGTGAGTGCAGAGAATTCAAGCCCGCCGGTGAAGTTCATCGGCTTCGGGATCTCGATCATGGTTTCGTGATGATGTCCATTCTTATTAGCCATTGCTTCGTGCTCCAACCTATCTCTCCGGTGGTGGTTTCAACCCTTCTCCTTTGGTGAACTTACAGCATTGAGAGGGAGAGAGATTTAGAACTGCCTTCTGGTGTTTCTCCTTTTGGTCTCCCAAATTGTAGTTGTTGTGTACAAGGTATATTAATAAATATTGGAGCGAGAGAGAGAGAGAGTTTCCACAGCTGGAGGGGCACTTCAAGGAGATAATTTCGAAGCACGGTGATGAGGATGTCTTCATTGAAGAATCCGGTTTCGGTCGTATTCTTCGAAAAATCACGGCATGCCTTCTTGTAAACTCCCAAGGCCTTTGGTTGGAGTCTAGTTCTAGAATTGGCTACCCCTTGGCCTAGCTCCATTGGATGTTTCTACGTGCCTGATTTGCTTAACTCTTCATGCCAGAAACCTGTGCACTGTGTTCTTGAGATTGATCATCAATTTGTCAGGTCCGCCCACAGCAGAAATGCTTACATAGATAATGTCCTCGTAAGCTCGCGCTACACGGGTCATGAGATCGACGTTGACGGATTTCTTTACCGTCAATATACCAAATATAAATCTGTAGTGATACCATGAGATTTATGTGCTGACTTCTCTCTTAACTTGTGAACCCACTAATTACATTCATATTAGGGGTGAGTATAGTTTCAAGGTAAAATTGAGAACCTGAAAACCAGACCCGTAGGAACCGATCCTGTAATGACCCAAACCCGGAGCAATACGGAGGGACGGACTAAGATCGCCTCGGCAGTCCAAAGGGCATTTTCTCCCGTCCCACATCGCTTAGGGGGAGTCCCGGGCCTTGTTTATAAGGCTTGGGTCCCTTTAATTGTGTGACGCGTTTTAAAACCGTGAGGGAAAAGTAGGTCCCAAATCACACTGTGGGCCCGGTCCTAAAAATTCTAAGTTCTAAAATATGCAAGGTAGAACCTAGATTCAAAAAATTGGGGAATCTATTCTGACAAGTGAGCTCATGGAAACTTGATACAAGTCTTTGTATTTTTCTTGTTATATGTCTTCGTACAATTCTACGGTATTCCATGATGTTTAATTATAAGTATGTAATTTGAAACCATCAATCTAAACTTCTATTTCCAACAATATCCATAATTACAACTTTTACTTTATTAATATTTTATAACCTTCACGTGTCCAAATATGAGTTATGAACAATAGATTGTAACAAATGGTAGTCATTAAATGTGATAATTCACTATAATCGTTCAATTGAAAGTATAAGTGAAACTTAAATAGACTTTGAAACAAACCCTGAAACCCATGATAAAATAGGTTCCAAGTTCCTAGTATATAAGATAGGTTTCAGGTTCCAAAAAATTAAAAACCTATTTCAACGGCTAGGTGGCACTTGGACAAAACCTAAAACCAATCACCCCTAACTCACATAGGCATCGATTCAAAAGAGTAAACTATCGAGAATACTTGGCAAGACTACAAAATGAGCCTCGCTTGAGCGAGTATTGGAAGTTCATTGGCAGAGAAAAGGTAATGTAGCTGCATTTTGTCAGTCATAAGATGCCAATCGATGTTCATTGGTAGAGGAATAGAGTTTCAAATTATACTGCTGTCATCAGTTGTCACATGGAAAACTTGTGAATGCTAAAATAAGATGTCATCCTCAGTATAGCTTTCAAGGAGCAACATTCAGATGTTACGTACCAACTGGATTATTGAAACATTGCGAGGATTCCAAAGTGAATTATACGATTACAGAAGGAAATACATGCATAACCGCCACATTTAGGTTGTCAACAATCCATTTGTTCGAAAGAAATAAGGATGAATTTGTTGGTTGCTTCTCCCAAGATGTGGATTGGCCTTGGCTGTCTCATATGGGCGGAAAAGTTTTATCAGTTAAGTAGAAGACACAGCTAATGCAAACATAAGAGAAATATCAGAGAGCTAATGAAAATGTCTGACAAGATGCATAACATTATCATCATGCTCTCAGAGGATTCACTTGGTTCGTCAACGGGTCTAAATCCACCTGAAGAGATCGATGAGATACTTCACTAATAATCGATAGTGTATGAATTACAATAGCTCAATCACACTTTCAAATGTTTGCCTAACCCAGTTGTAGCCGCATAGCCTCCCAGGAACAAAATTAAAGAGAAAAAACGAAAGTAACCATTGAAAGTTCTCTTTGATAGCTCTTCCAAACTTCCTCTGAAGTTAGACTTAATGCAACGTATGAAATATGTCGAATCCCAAACTTAAAACGTTGTTCTATGTGTGTTAAGACATCTGCCCATAATTGGCGAGACGTGTAAATAATCTCAACAAGTCAGGGAGCAGGTCGAACTTCTTCAGTTAGAATTAAAGTAATGTACGAAATAGGTCGACCGCCAAACTTAAAACATTGTTCCACACATGTTTCAGCGCTGCCCACTGTCAGCAAGACGTATGAATAAATCTCAAGCTAAAAAGTTAGGAAGTTGTCGAACGACGGAACTTATTGTTTGTCCGATGTCCAATCCTGCCGAAGTTCGATCCCCCAAGCGTCAGGCTTGGTGTGGCCAGACATCCCGTCTTTCATTGCAGGACGCCCAAATCTAATTGGAACCCATGATCGGCTAATGTTATAGGGTACATCAATATCATATTACGTATAAAATCATACTTAACATCAATATGCTTCCTTCACTCGGGATACAAACTAGACCTGATTATGGGTTTCACAAGGCCTGCCCAGGCCTGATGGTGACAAGAGGGCCCGAAGACTAGAGGCTCAAGCAAGGGTGTTCAATCTAAGCTTGAAATTTTGTCGATAAGACTTTTCATTTGTCAAAAAACAAGACTTTATTGATTGGCGGCTTTGGCAGAAATTTACACCCGACCTTAAAGCCAAGTACGCATGGATCTACCCAATAATCACCTCTAGTAATATGGCCAAGGGGTAAGCCTTCAAGACACGTGGGTTTTCCAATATAACACTTTACATATCCATCCACTCTACTTTCTCTCCAAACTGCACAACTTATATAATAATAAAAAGGCTAAAACAACAAGAGGGGGTGAATTGATTTTCACAATAAAAAAAAAAATCGTGAAATACAAGAGAATATTCTCTTATAGAAGGAAAATAAATTATGCTGATGCAGATGCTTCTATCTAGTAGATGATGAGACCCTTCAAAAGATGGAAGATATTGTAAAACAGATTTATAGTAGTTTGGTCTTCTACTTGGCCTATGTCCACTTTTTCGAATTGACAACAATCAACGAGGTTAGAACCCACTAGTAGTTTTAGAGATGTTATAGTCCAAAAACAATAATGTTTTTACACGAAACTCAATAAATAACTCTACAAATACAAACACCTTTAAGAACATTGTAATCTCTCTCTCAAGACAGCCCTCACAAAAAAATAATAATCAGAAAACAGCCAGCTTTTACAAGTGTGACCACAAGAGTAAGAATGACAGAGAAAATAGAAGTTGTGAATTTCCACAAAATCCTCAGCCACCCTTGATCATCCTAGATAGCCTTCTAATCTCCAAACTCACCGTTGGAAGCCAATTCTTAGTCAAAGGAGTTGTTGGACCAACTTCTCCGCCAGCAGACCTATTTTTGGCTAATCGAGTTTATTGTCTGCGGTCAAAGCAAACGTTTTTCTACATTAAAGATTTATGCTTCTGCAGGCTATCTGATCCTCTAAACTACTAGAACAGAAAAAGAAAAAATGTTCTGACATTCTCTAAGCTACTTTCTGCGGATTTCAGACTGTAAAAGTGGTGGCTAGATACCAATTTGAATTCAAATCAATTTGGAAAGAGGCATAGGTCCTCCTATCCAGTATACACCATCTCTAAGTTTATTTGTTATTATATGCTAATCAGAGTTATCTTTTTTTATAATTTATGGACACAATTGCAAAGCCCGACCACTTGGAGGTTCATGAAATACCCCGCAATGTCTATGAACCCGATAAGTGCATCCCTTTAGCCTGTACGGCCCTACTATAAAGCAGCTTGCACGTAATATGTGAAATTTGAACCGGTGGCCTTCCTCTTATTCCCAACCATCTACGCTAGTGGTGGGGAATTAAATGCTGATGCAACCTAACTTAATCTTTTTTTAATATGATCTGAATTTTATCTTTTACTTTTTATTTGATTTAGATCTTCCGGCCCACATACTTTGACTTTTTTAACTAGAAATATTAAAAACTGTCATAACATGTAAATACTGACGCGTAAATCCATGTACTTTGAAATTTGCATATAATTAGGGGAAAACAAAAGGTGCTTGTGTTCACTTATGTTCATGGGCCTAATGTTTAGTCATTTTAGAATTTCGGCAATGAATATTTGCTCTCTCGATTTGAACTTCTTTATGGAAAATGAGAAAATATTCTCTAGTTAATAATATGCCTACACATAGCCCAAATACTATATGCCTTTAAAGGTGTATATGTTTCATAAAAAAATGAATGATCTAAAAAGCATTTAAAAAAATAATAATCTCTTATATCGCTTACAAAAAGCAATAGATGAAAAATATTTTGATTATCAAGAAAAATATTTAGACATAAATTATTGTCAATAATGAAAATATTTTTCATTGATCAATTATTTCAATCGATATAAATTATTGCTATTTAAAAATATTTTTTAAATCATTTATTTTTCATCAACCGGATGGAATCTAATTGTCTATTTATACACCATGAAATGTGTTCACTTGTTCAATGCATCACATGGGCCCATCTAAACATTCTTTACTTGAATAGTAGGAATTCCAAAAGGATAAAGATGAAAGTTCCACCTCTTGATGTTAAAATATACTTTGCGTTAAGCTAAGCCGCATTCTTTCCTTCTTTTGGCCTTAAAGATAGGATTCTTTGAGCACCAATACGACTGTCTGCACACAGCACAGAAGTCGACTTTCGTGCCTCTAAACTTATAAGAATGAAAGTAATGAAAGAAAAAGAGGGCCTTCTCTTTTTCTTTTTTTCTTTTTTGGGCTATTCTAAGCCGACTCGGGGCTGAGTAAGGCGTGGGACTCCGCCTTACTTCTTCAAATTAGAGATTTCGGATTCTGGGACTTGATTTCACTTTTTTTACTTATAGTAACTTTAGAATAATTTTTGGTCGCGAGTCGAACCTCAAGAATTCCAATAACGATATTCGAATGATGGGCCGAGATATCTATATGTGAAAATTTCAATGTCATTAATTTTTGGACGCCTCAAATGCCAGTTTGGATTAAAATGTCTCCCACCCAAAATAACCTTGAAAGTTACACCTGCCATCGTGAGTGAAGCACAACCCAATGCATATGGATGGCACACATTAATAATGTAGGCGTCCGTGGGATCGAGTCGAGCCAAAATATTCGAAGCCTCGTATTATCTCTTAAAGAAGTAGCCGAGTATAAGAGGAATTCCTTGGGCTTTTCATGCTCAAGAGTAGAGGCGAATTGAGTCAAGCTACTCCCGAGTAGTTCGGAGTCCAACTCAATGATCACTTGAGATTGACTCATCTAATTTCCAATCAAGCTCGAGCTACTCAAATCTTGTCAAATCCAACTCTAGTTAATACTCAACTCAACGATGTTGCAAGTCTAATTGAGCTTATTTTATTTTTCCAAAACTATTAAATGGTTGTGAAAACATATATGAATATCCTTAAGTTGAGATTTAATTTGAGCTTTCTAAACTCAAGCTATTCACAAGATAACTGAAATTGAGTTGAGTTCAAGCACTGCGACTAAAGCCAGGCTCAGCAATAAAGTTTATACTTGATCAAGATCAAAATCAAATTTCAAGCACTAAATATGCGAGTAGAGTGGAGCTCACGTTTGATGGAGTATCGACATTCGATACATTCCTCCTAAAGAGTTGCTCTCGTCAGAAAACTTGACTTATGAATAATGCCTAAACCAAAGCTTCCAAGACAAATTTTGATATCGGCCCCATTTATTTTGTATGTGCTGTCACAGCCAAAAGATTATGTACTTACAGCGCAGTTATTAGATGAAAATTTGTAATTTAATTTCCATACCATGTGATCTCATACATACGCACATCATTCTAGCCTTTTTAATTACGAGCGACGATCATACATTCTGAAAATAAGTTTCCTTTCTCATGTAATTACTAATTATGAGTGCGGAAGGCAATTTTGCATATTCCCCACGCAATATTTGTTCTTGATTCGAAACATTATATACTTCAGATATCTTTACCAAGATATTGCAAACAAATCACAAAGACGAGGCAATTAAAATAGATATAATCAAAAGCAAAAGACGGTCAATATATTCACTCACAGAAAAACACGACTCTTCCAAACTTATTCAAGTCGAACTGTGCATGCTCAACAATATCCATCAGATTAGCTAACGAATATGACCGAAGGGTCGCAGCAACACTCGTCGATCAGGCAACAGCAACAGAGAGCGGCAAGACTGCAAATTAAATCAAGGAAGGAATATTCCTGATTAGAGAGAACAAGGAGATCGCACGATAACCTTAATTAACAAAGAAGTGAATAGACGAAAACAAGGACTACCATCCTTCGAGAAACCCTGTCTCTCGCCGGGGCGGCGGCGGAGGAGCTGCATACTGCGGAGGAGCCATGACCGGAGGACCTTGGTAGTATCCTTGAACCACACCCCCAACAAACCAATAATCAGAATAACCAAATCCTCGAGGCTTAAGTCGATGATATACATGTCAATGCAGGCTCATCGACCAATCGTGTGAAAATAGGTCCCGATCGCACAGAATACCGAGAAGGGCACCTCGTCGATGGCCTCAAAGACGAAACTTTTCAGGAAATTAATCAGGAGCATGCATGAAAAAGTACATAACACAGAGAGAGAGAGAGAGAGAGAGAGTACCTTGAGCAGGGTAAGGGTAACCGTACTTGGGGTCCATCTCTCTTGAAAGAGAAAGTACCTTGAGGAGGAGGAGGAAGAGTTGCTTGGAGCTCGAGATTTGCAGAGAACAGCAACGGAAGACGCGATGATTTGGCTTCTTCTTTGAGAGAGAGAGGAGAGATCGTATATATAAGTGAGCGTGGACAGAGCGGTCGTGTCGGACGAGTTGGTTTCACACTGACGATGCGGACGGACCGAGCCCACCGATTTACATTGCGCGTGCATCGATCGATTCCCCCCCTACATGATGGCGATATTGCCCTTCCCCTTTTTTGCTCTAATTGGTAGGCATATATTTGCTGCCGTTTTCAATTAGGTCGACGTAGATGTGGGGACAAATTGGAAAGTGGATAAAAAAGGGATCGTAAGCCGCGACTATACGAAAAGAATCTTTAGTATACTAGTGAAGAATATTGTAATTTTATAACTTATTGATTACTCGAGAGGAGATATCAAATTACAAACTGCAAAATCTCCTTTTTCTTTTTCTTTTTTTTTTTTTTTTTTTTTTTCTTCTCTTTTTTCCCTCTTTTTTTCCGCTCCTCCCTTGTTCCTCTTGCTCCGGTGGCCGACCAAAGGGGAGGGACGGTCCCTGGACCAACACAACCGACTAGTGGTGGTCTTACCTTTGCCACTTGCTCCAACAACCGACCAAAGAGGAGGGATGGTCGCCAGACTAACACAGCCGGCTAGTGGTGGTCTCACCTTGCCATCCCTAGGCAATGGTAAGCTCGCCCCTACCTAGTGACGGCAAGGGCAAGGCGACGGCAAGGGCAAGGTGAGCGTCATTAAATGCAGGCAAGGCCGACCTCACCCAGCGATGGCGAGGTGAGCCCTTGCTCAATGGGGCAAGGCTAAGCTCATCAATTCACTAGCGAGGCTTGCCCTCACCAGATCTAGTGGGGGCTCACCTCGCTAGTGGCTGGGTGAGCTTGCCTTTACCTAGCAATGGCAAGGTGAGTTTGCCATTGCCTATTGCGTCAGTCTAGCCACCGGCCCTCCCCTTTGGCCGATCGCTAGAGCAAGAGAAAGAAGGAGGCAAAAGAAAAAGAGAGAGAAAAAAAAGAATAATATAAAATTAATAGAAAATTTTGAAAAGAAAATAAATTATTACTAAAAAATTGTCCCCCCCAACATCAACTAGCATCCACATCAATACTAGCTGGATAAATTTAGCCAAATAGATTGAATTAGCACAATTGCATCAAGCTTATGACTAAATTAGCAAAAAAAAAAATAGTAGTAATTAGAAAAAAATTATAATAGGTTGAGGACTTTTTTGGTAATTTTTCCATTTAATTGCTTACCTGGAAAATTGAATTGTTTCAAAATTAAGCATCCATGACAATGTTCTGAGTTACTTATTAACATTGCCCGAATCACCGACTTAGGCGCATGCGACCTGTGTACGTGTAATGGGCTGGTTATACATCGAAAGAAAGTATGTAATCAGAGCATTTATACAAAAAAGAAAACAAGTGTTTATTCAATGTGTATCAATTATTATACAAGTAATTTTGAAAAGTTCAAAATAAGATAAAAGACACTTTTAGCTTCATGAAATAGATATAGATGCAAAGTATTGTTAATAAGTGTCTATAGAGCACTCGTTAATAGAAAATTTCTGTTTCTCATAACAGTAATTACATACCACAGAAGAATAGTTAATACATTGAAAACTGTAATATTCTCTTAATAAGTCGCTTATAAAGTATTTTAATAAGCTTTTGTATAAAGCATATGGAAGTAGGTATAAAGCATAATCAGCATACCCGGAAACATACGCTCTCATCCAAGTAGCTTACTGAGTCATTGTGAGTGTCTTGATCCGGGCTTTTCTCTAATGACGCCATCGATTCGACGTGAAAAAATCAGGTTTTTATTTTCTTTTAGTCTAGATAACGGAACTCCGCTCAGTTTATCCACAGCATTTCAGCAATTGAGACCAGTACAGACCCTAACTTGCAGCATCTAACATAACCTCGGCGTTTCTGTCGTAATACATGAAAATCTTATGGTCTAACTGAAACTCCAGTCGATACCAAAGAACTATCAAAATGTCCTTCAAAATTGGCATAAGTATCAAAAAAAAAAAAAAAGTTATAAACATATTGTATTGATACCAATACAATTCATATTCTGAGGTCAAAAAAGCTGTTAATGTGGGAGAGCACACCTTCCACATTATGTTTTCATTGATTCCATTTCTACCTTAGGGGGGTCGGCCATAGAGATAGCAAGCTTATGGGACACTAATGTTTCTAGCTCAAAGGTTAAATATTTTTAGAATAAAAGTTGAATTTTTTGTATATCTTTTTATAATTTTTTTCCTTTCTTTTTATTTTCCTTCTCTTATTGCCAGGCACACGGCATGGCAAGCAGGGTTTGGCCTTGCTTGCCTAGTCCACCATAGGCCAAGCCGTACTTAGACAAGGATGAGTGCCAACAAGGCCCCCCTCACAAGATCTAGCAAGACCAACCCCGCCCAAGCTAGGCGGCCTCACCAAGTGTTGCCTGATCAAGGGTGAGGCCCGACAAGCCTCCCCTTGGCCTGGGCAAGGGCAAGGCCTGGCCAGACGCGAGTTTGTTCGGCTTTCAAGCAAAATCGGTTGAGAGAAGGCTTTTGGGGTAGTGGGTATTGGTTTAATTGGTGTTTTGCTACAGAGGAAAGAGAAATGGTCATTCAAGCGCAGTTCTACCCTAGGAATAACACTGGCGTTGGATTGTCAACGTGGGGCTCTTCTCAAGGTTCTGCTGTTGGGGCCATCAATAAAGGTTGTGGATAGGACGATGGCTTTTCTAGGATGAAACAGAGAGCAGCAGCAGCAATTGCAATTGGGGTTCTTACAGCAGCAGCTGCAGAATCATGATCAGACTAGCATTGGAACAAGGCTGACACTCGCCCAGGTCTGGGCACGGCTTAGGGCCGCCTAGGCGAGGGGCCGTGCCCGCCTAGGCAAGGCCTGGCAAGGCCACCCCTTGCCCAAGCAAGGGGGACCTTGCCAGCCAGTGACCAGCACCAGCCAGAGGCAAAAAGAGAAGGCAAAGAGAAAAAAGAAAGGAAAAAAATTTAAAAAAATTACTACAGACCGGTTGTGCCACATGTAGGATGGCCAGCCGAATGAATTAAATTGATGCTGATATGAAAAGATTTATGATTAAATTAATCCAATTAAGACTTAGAACTAAATTGATACTAATGTAATAAATATTGAACCTTTTTTTGTACTTTTCCCTTTATAATATGATTAACAGCTTGGGTAATTATGAAGCTTCTCCTTCCTCATCCGGGTAACGAAACCCTAATCGATCTTTTGGCCCCCGAATGGAGAGTGATTGCAGAGGCACGCCGTGGACAGATCTTTTGGGAAGGACGGCTGCTGGATTTCATGGTAGGAAAAGGGTTTAAGAAAAGCCTTCAAAAGGGATGACCAAAGTGATAAAAGTTCAAGGATAAAGGCGAGGACTTTCTTTCACGTTCGTAGGTCATGGAAATGGACAGATGTAATCCTAATAATCCCAAGAATATATACCTTTTTCGTATACCTTTAGTTAAAGGGATAAGTATGCGCAATTATTTATAATAGGCAAGTCATAATTGTCCAGTCAATTTGCGGCAAAAAAGCAAGAATAATATCTGCAAAAATAATTTCTGAAATGTGAATGGAACTTTTTTTTTCTTTGGACAGAAAAATGTGAATGGAACTTCAAAACGAGTTATTATTCTCCTTTCCGAAAGAAAAAGAAATATTCTCCTCTTAGATAATGCAAGTAGTTTCTCGCCAAATTCTCCACAAAAAATATTCCCGAGAACAAGTTGATTCCTTATGTTTTCCTAAGAATGATAAACTAGGAACATGTCCTAGAGATTCGGTAAGATTATCTTGAAAGATAGGTGCTAAGTGCATATAAAATGTCTAATTAATCTCACCTTTTGTCGAACTAGACATCTGTACGGCATTACGCACATCCAAGCAATCTAAAATTCCATTATGAAGGTTTTTTTTTTTTTTATGGCAGCGTCACTACCACGATTTAAGGGTCGAGGGGCCGCGAGAAGAAAGTTTGGTCGGAAAAATGGCTTAAAAAAATATTAAGAATTTTTCCATTCTTGCCTCTTTTCTCAAGATTCTCAAATTGTCAAAAAAAAAATAATAAAAGTAGGATTAATTACAATTTTACGTCCTGACCAAAAAAAAAATGACAATTTTATGTCAGATTATTTTTCATCCATAATTGATTTTTTTTTTTTTGGTATCTTCTTCCTTTTTCCATCTTCGTCTATTTCTACTTTCGATTCCTTTTATTTGCATTTTTCAGAGATTTCCCACCCAAGTGTTGGTCAGGTGCTCCAATTTCAATAACATGCTAAGTCCTTATGTGGCAGGAGAGTATAAAATGTGAAGATTACAGCGTGTCCGGATGTTGTTTATCGCCTCGATTAGGGTTAAAGGTGAATGAATTCTCACCTGAAATTGGGAATCATGACGGATACAGCCAATTCCCAATCCATGAAATCAGGAATCAATGTCTATCGGAGTGAAGAGAGATAACCTCTGGGTTCGGTTCCTTCACATAACCCCATCCACCTGGCAATCGTACCGGACTTGAGCTGACTGTGCAGAAATTTTTTTTTTTTTTTTGGATTCCTCTACGAAAATTCCTGAAAATATGTGGGCAGTCATTTGTTCTTTTTTCATGTGAAAATGTGAACGCCACCAAAAGGTCAAAAGGCTCGGCACTTTCGTGGAATTTATTTTCATTCAATTACTAGCAGAAAGAAAAGCAATACGCTATTATACTGATGCGCATGCGCTACTGCCCAGCTGCAGAATGAGTTATCTTGGCTCAGCAGTTCATCATAGTTCATAGCCAAAACAAAAACCATCTCAGCATCAAGCAGAGAAGTTCTTCGGTGGTAATTGTCATGCCACCATTTGCATTGCTTCAAAATTCCCTATCCGCACCTCCGGACCGCAAGGTTGATCGCTTCGAAAGCATGGCCTCGCCCACGAAGTGGATTAAAATCCAACCCATGCGAGGATGGATGCGAGAGAGTTTACTTCCAGAATGTACACAAAGAATTCGCCTGAGCGACAAGCGCATGAGGAAACATGCACCATCTGCCCAAGAAAAATGATTATTTGTACATGTTGCACACAAATGAGTTCCACAATCGCTAGTTCAATTCAACTGACACGATATGCTCCAGATCCCCCAGCATCAAGACATGCCCGCCCCCGACCAAAATTTTTCTGCCACTCTCATTTACAACGCTAAAATGGTCACAAGGATCTACCAAAATGCTTGTCTCGATAGATCCATTTGGAAAAATATGCACGCGGTCGAATCCAATAAGTTGTTTCTGTGGGGTGCCTCGAATTAGTCTTGGTGCTCTAGAGAATAGCATCACCACGTGGCTTCCCTTCATATCACCGACGTTCGTCACAGATATCTGCACCCGGAATTTCAGCGAATCGCAGGATTCTTCAATCTCAGCAATGTCCAAGGAAGCCAGTCCTTCAGCCTCTTGGAGTACTCGGTTCCTGTAAGGATTAGCTCTGGAAGATCTTAGCAGAGTTAGCTTCACTGGTGCCGACTGGAACTTGTAATGGAAATCTGTGTAGCTTAAGCCGTGTCCGTATCCGTAGACTCTATCGCCAGTGTAAAACCGGTATGTTCTTCCAGGATAACCATGAGAAGGATCAGCTCGCATGTTCATATTATTCATCGGAACTTCGGTGAATGACTCCGTATACCATGTCACAGGCAGTCGACCACCTGAACAAAGTTTGTTGCATCAAAAATTCAAGCCCATATGTCCAAGATGCTAACACTAACGAGGGATCAAACGCAAATTCACTTCTATATATAAATCTATAGAAGAAACCAAGCCAGTAACACTTTGCTTCTACATGATTTTAGGTAGAAGAAAGAGATTCACTGGGGAAAAGAAGAGATCCAAAACTGGACTCAGCCATTGATGATGTTTGTGTCCAATTAATTGCTATGCACATGAGGGGCCTCCTTGCTTTCAAGGGATCATGCAAAATAAAGGGAAAATGGATTGTACGATGCTCAAGCTATTCATCTTCAGGAAAGCACAGAGCTTCTCTCTAATTAGTTGTTATACAAAACAACGAACCTGGATTGACATCACCAAAAATGATTTCTGCAAGCGCTTTCCCACCAGCTTCACCAGGGTATCCAATCCAAAGGATGCTCGCAATACGTGGGTCATTTTGAGCAAATGAAACATCAAGGGGCCCACCACCAGTCAGAACAAGGACTATAGGGTTTTTACTTGCGGCGGCAATTGAAGACACAAGATCCATCTGTTTTCCAGGTAAGAGAAGACTGACTCGGTCAAGGTCTTCTGTCTCTTGGGTCAAGTCCAAGCCCACGACAACAATAACATAGTCAGCCTTATTTGCAGCCAGAACTGCTTCACGAAATGCATCCCTTGCATTACAGGGGATGTCTTGGCAACCAGCTGCATGAGATGTCATCTGTACATAGGCTTGAAGTTCCTCGAACAGGCTTTTTTGCCTGCAAGGGATTCCTGCGAAAGGAATAAGATGTAACAATTCAGACAGTCATAGATGTAGTGGTAGGAAATACGACAATCTAGAGGAAAAGTACAGAGAACAACTATCAAGGACATAGGGTAGAATCAGACAAGCAACTTAAGTAAGTGCACATCAACAAACCTGTGTAAGAGCCCAGCATATTGCTTATGTTCCTAGCATGTGGACCAATAACGGCCAAGGAAGAAACAACATCCTTACGGAAAGGCAGGAATTTGTTTTCATTCTTTAGGAGAACTATTCCCTGCCTCGCAGCTTCTAATGCTAGCGTCCTATGCTCAGATTTACAAACATCTTTAGGTCCCAATCTTCCAAATTGTCCTTTCCTGGGGTCCCCATCAAAAATGCCAAGACGCAATTGGACTGAAAAGAGATTGAGAAGAGCTCTATCTATGTCTTCTTCCCCCACCTTCCCTTGCTCAACTGCAGACTCAGTATTTCGAACCAAAAATGATCCGCAATTTATATCCATGCCTGCAAACACAATTCCATAGCCATGGCTTAGATAACATGGAATATCTAACACATTAATTCAAAAATCAAAAATCTAAGCTGATATTTTAGCTAGTAGGTTCTTAAGAGTAGTGGGAGGCATAATAATACCCTTTCAATTTTGCACACAAGGAGCTTCCCTCCCTTTTTATTTCTCATTATATATCAAAGGAAGGTCTTGACATTTGGTTTTCACTCCCTTTTCATTCTTACATTATTTCTCTCTGTAACAATGGAAAAAAAAGATTCCCATATCAATCTGTCACTGATTCCATCCCAATATTCTTTATATATTGAACAGCATGTCATGAGAGTCTGTAACTCTATGTCATGAGCACTTCATGAAGTAGCAAATGGTTTCGTGTGGATAATTTCATAGACCCTGAGCCTTGGTTCATTATGTATAACACAATAACACACACACACACACACACACACACATATATACTTCATCTTGTGACTTGGGCTTTGGTTTCACATGTGCATCACATGCATGATTTATTAATAATCAAGGGAGGTAATGCAAGCATACAGAACTGTGTGGATATGTAACGAAAAGAAGCAGAAACGAACAGAAGACAAAATAAATAAATAAATAAATAAATAAATAAATAACCTGCTTTCAGAGCATCAGCAACAGCGTCTTCACGCGTCTTCACAAAATGTTGGTACTCAAAAATAGTGGCGACCGCATCACAGTCTGAGGTGATGTATCTGAACTTAACACGAGCAAAGGGTTTACATAATAAGCTCAAAGCATCAGTAATCCACCTGAAAGAGCTGAACGATCTTACCCTTTAAAGCCCCAATCAACTCTAGCTTTCTGCAAGAGATCTTGCATAGCACACGCAGGCACCCCATTGACTTCGTTGTAGGCACACATTAAGCAGCTTGCTTTCCCTTGTTGAATGCAACTCTGAAATGGAGGCTGAAATGTGTCTTGCAAGTCCTGCTGTGTGACCTACAAAGGGAAATGGATTAAGCTAGACATCCACATTGACACAGGTAATACATTCTTACAATACAACCCTAAGTTTTCTGGATTAAGAGCTAACTCCTTCATAGTAGACAAGCCTAGTGAAGGATTCATTTGGTCTCATTCATTTGACCTTAACTGTTCATTTTTGTCTTCCAAGTGAATAAAAACCACATTAGTGAAAAAGTAATTGTGTGCTTGAGGGGACATGACCTCTTCCCACACCATTTGGCATGAGGCACCTATGGAAGCTCACTAGAGCACAGTAGAATAGGCCAACAGACAATGGTCAAGATAAGAAGCCAAGAAGGACAAATTATTTTAAATACTTTGGTAACTTCTTTTAATAGAATAAGATTTATCTAAAACGTCTACAACAATCAATCCCAGTCACCAATGAATGAATGTCATCGCCTCACTATAAAGTTTTCATGATAAGAGTGACAATTAGAAGCCCAAAGTTAAAGCTAGCATTATATTCAGAAGGTCCCCATTAATAAGAGATCTTCAAATGCAACCCAAGCAATCACGACCCATTCAAGTGTTATGAACTTCCTTATTTCACTACTGTATGTAACCACGAAGAAAGCAGAGCGAGCAAGCACAAAGAACGATCCCTCACTGTTTCGCTCGAGAGCCATTGCATTCATCGCAAAGATCAATTTCTATCCATAGCATTTCATTGCCCTCTGATCATTTGAAAAGGTTAACTAAACAAGAAAAGAAAAGAATAAAGATGGGATATTCACCACAGCATTGAAGTTGTATCGGCTCAAATCGTGCCACTTCTCCAAGTCGTACGCAGTGAAATGCTTGCAGCACGCCGAGAGCATCAACCCATCATCCTCCTCCTCGCTCCCTCCACGACCGCCCTGAATTCACGGTCCAATGTCAAGTTCGTCACGCAATTTACGGCAAACATCTATGCTAAACATGCTTAAAGATTGATTTTTTTTTTTCAATTAAGTAGAGCTAATCTGCGAAGAAAATCAGCACCCCCCACCCCTACCTGAAACCCCTTGACGAACTCGACCGCGAAGGCCGAGGCGACCATCGGGTCCTCCCCGGGCGTCTCCTGGCCCCTCCCCCACCTGGGGTCCCTGAAGATGTTGATGTTGGGCGCCCAGAAGGTCAACCCGCTCTGCCCCACGTTGTACATGGCCCGCGCCTCCGTCGCGATGGCCGACCCGACGGCGGACCAGAGCGTGCGGTTGAAGGCGGCGGCCATGAGGAGGACCTGGGGGAAGGTCGTGGCGGACCCGACGGGGCCGGCGGCGAAGGAGACGCCAGGACCGTCGGTGGCGATGCCGTGGAGGGACTCGCACCACCACTCGTAGGCGGGGATGCCGAGGCGCGGGACGGCGGAGGCATTGTCGGAGAGCAGGCTGATCTTCTCCCGGAGGGTGAGGAGGGAGACAAGGGAGCCGGCGCGGGCGGGGACGGGGAGGGAGGCGTTGCAGAAGGGGTGGCGGTGGAAGCGCGGCGGCCTGCAGGGGAACTCCGGCTGTGGAGCTGGAGATGGAGTGATGGGTTTGGTGAAGATGGAGAAGATGATGGTGAGGATGAAGAGGGAGAAATGGAGGGGAGGCATTGCCTTTGGGGATGTGGAAGGTTGAGTTTGAGCTTGCTTTTTTGGTTCTTTTGGATTCAGTCGTGATGAGAACCTTTGGGTGTTTTTCATCATCTTATCTTGAGCAATGATGGTAGATATAGTAAGGTTAATTCAAGCAGTTTGTGCAGGAGTGATGTAAGAAGTTGCAAGTGGGTATTTGAATAATGGATTCCTAGCCGATATTTATTTATTGATGGGGAATATCGGGAAGTGATCCCGAACTTTAAATATATTTAACGTGGTTATTTAACTTTAATTTAATGTGTATTTTTAATTAAGTTAATATAATTCCTAGATTTTTTTATACATTCTCAAGTTAATTCATAAAATGTATTAAAATGTAGTAGAAAGGATATTCAACTAGTACCAAAAGTTTAAAATAATATAGAATCGGTAAAAGTTTGGATATAATGTTGCACAATAGGCTAAACTTCAATCACTATAAGTTTAGAGATTATATTACAAATTTAACCAAACTTCGAAATCATTTGTGGTTGTTTACCCTTTACAGTCTATCGAATGTGTGAGGGTTTAATGTGTTAGAAAATTATTTATTTATGTTGTCCTTTCTAAGTCATGTAGTTGGTGTTTTGTTTGGGGCCATTCCGGGATGGGAGACCGGTTGGTGAGTTGTATTAATCATTGATTGTTGGTTAAGCATGTGATTGGAGGGATGGAAAATTATTTTGGACGTACCTTGGGCTTTTGTTGCTTCATATGTAAGTGCTATTGTGACTAAAAAATGGAGGTTTGGGCTTTTGTTGCTTTACATGTGTGTGCCTTTACATGTGTGTGCTATTGTGATTAAAAATGAATAATTTTAGAGGAAGAAAATCATGGGATTGGTGTTATACTAGAAGTATTTAAAGTGAATTTACAATCTATATGAGATTTACAAAATACGGTGGCAACCGACTTTTTTAAATTACCCTTTTGCCATCTAAGTGATCGTTATCAATCTCGTAACATGCATGGGCTTTTAATTGGAATTTGTTTTTCATAAAAGATTTTGATTCATACTTGCTTTGGGTTTATTTTATAATCTAGAAAGATTTTTAGGTTTCCCTAATTTTTACATTGGTTACGTGGAGCATTGTCAGATGGACATTTAGCAAAATACCGAGAGATCGCATGCTTTTTCTTCAATATTCAGCAATCACATAAGTACATCCATCTTGGTATCAAGACATGAAAATTCCTCAAATTCGAACCGATCATTTTTAATTTCATTTAGATGTAAACTTAAGTCAAGTTGTTAACAATATTTTATGAGTGACAATGGTAATGAGGAGATTTTCTTTTGTTATGCGACAAGCAATTGTCTCTATAAAATTGACAATAGCAGTATTATTTCTTAATTTCACATGAGATTCCATAAAAATAATTAACAATATATGATGCACAAGCATTGAAATCTCGAATTAGATCTATTATATGTAGGAGGCAACTAACTATCAACAAAAGGACAACAAACAATTTCAACAAGAAAAAGAAGGAGGTACGAACACCTGAAGTACCAAAACTTGGCACAGAGGGACACTTAAGTGCCAAAAGTTTGGAAAGTGAAATTTAAGTACCAAAATCGAAAAAAAAAATCACTTAAGGGCTAAAATCCGGCCAAAATGCTGACGTAGAAATCTTCCAACGAGGTAAGTGCAAAATGACATCGTTTTGCACGCTGAAGTGGCTAGAAAATAGAAGAACGATGCCGTTTTATCTCGACGTGATAAAGAATTTAATTTAAAACTAAATTTATTTAAAACATTTAAAAATTAAAATATAAATATTTTTAAAAAAAAAAAAAGGAGGGGGAGAGGGAGACAGCTGAGGGCTGAGCCCTTGCCACCACCGATGGGAAGGAGAGGTGAAGGAGGGGGAGGGTCGGCTAGGGTCACCAGCCCCAGCCAATCGGCGGCGAGGGCCGGGCGAGCCCTCGCCGCCTCCCCACCGTCACCGCCCCTTCCTGGCGACTGCGGGGAGGCAACGTCGGTGAGGGCTTAACCCTCAACTATTGCCTCCTCTCTCCCACATTTTTTTTAAATAAATAAATTAAAATAATTATTATTTATTTTTATAAAATTAAATTAATTTTTATATTAACATTCAAATCCGCTCAAAAATGACGTCAATTTTGCCTTTTTTTGTTGAGTCGGCATTTCGGCGAGCCACGTAGGATTTCTAGTGAGATTCGCCAGAGATGGTATTTAAGTGTCTCACTTTTCAAAAAACATGGCTCTTAGGTGTTACTTTCTTAACTTTTGATACTTAAATATCTATTCGTGCCAAGTTTTGGCACTTGAGCTGTACTTCTCCCAAAAAGGAAGAAAAATGGCAAATTGAATAGTGTACAATGACAATTTGGACAAAGCTTTTTACTTCGAATCATATAATTGCTCCCCTATTATCTTTGTCAATTGTCCTCCAAGCCATCCTCACCCAATGGTGAGAGCTTCATATATGTCTCATCATTCCAAGGGTTGTGCTGGGAATGCATTTCTGCTAAAAATATTTGCTCAAAGTGAATAGCCTTTTTTTTTATTAGAATTTACTGGTATTTTATTACGAGCCCCAAACTGATGGGTTACGCAAGGATTCAATGTCCAAATATAAAATCAACCAGAGAGAATGAGGAGGATTAACAATCTAGTTCGCTGAGAGAGAGCCAGCATGGTATGCCTTAACAACCCAAGTGGCAGGCTGATTATATTCTCTTAATTCAAAGCAAAAGTTAACTTCTTTAAGATGGCCCAACAAAGCAATGCAATCATTGATGATAGAGCATGCAGCCCATGGTGCTTCAACCCGGCCCAAGATGCAATCCACCACCGATAAGCTATCGGAAGATAGGACTATGCACAGATCAATTGATACGTTCGTGCATAGATTAGATGAAAGACCTAATTCAACTTGTTCACTTCGTGCATCCTTTTTCTCTTTCAACCAGTTCAACGCCTCCCAAATACTTAGGGTTTCAACCATGAGTGTGGATAGGGCGAAGATCCGTTTCGCGAATTCGTCGAGGAGGACTCCATCTTGGTTTATGCTTACCCTTGTTGTCGATCCCCCTAAATCCAAGCTATTCCATGTCTTGTCCACACTGATTTTGCAAAAAAATTGGTTCGGCAAGCTACCTCGCGTTGCCGCTGGGGACTTCTCATCTACTCGTGCTACTGCCAAGGATCTCTTATCTACTCGGTTTGCATTGTCTCTCCCCTATTTCGCATGTAGTTGTGTTGAAAATGTGGTTTCTTCAATTATTAAGCTTGGGTTGGGCTCTTTTGCCCTGAAGATCTGGTTGTTCCAAGTCTTCCATACCCTCCAAAAAGATTAAGCAAACTTTGCTTTGGCTTGTGAGCTTTTCCTTGCGGTAAGATTCTCCCATGCCCATTTATCCATCCGATTACTGATATTTGGAGATGTGTTGGCTACGATTCTATGATCTAACTATACCACATTTGTCTAGGGACAAAGGATAAATATGTGTTCAATAGATTCCGAAGCTTGGTCATAGAAATGGCACTCTTGTTCAGGTAAAATCTCTCTTGTTTAGGTTTTCTTTCATAGGTAAAGCATTGTTGCACACACTCCATATGAAAAATCTGACTTTGGGGTAGGTTTTGAATTTCCAAATTTCAGTCCATAGTTTTTTAAGAAGCTGGTATGATGAGGATGGTTAATTTACCATTTGAAGTCTTTTAGAGTCTCAAAGCTTGTTGTACCCGCTCTTTACCTTGTAAGCACTTGAATGGTTTGTTGTCCATATCATCTCGTCTGGCCCACGTGTTAGGCTTAGAGGCATAGCTGAGATTTCCTTAGCAATTCTTTCGTTGAAAGTCCCCTGTAGTAGTTGAATGTTCCATTCCCAATCAATTTGATTAATTCCTTGGCAATTTTTGTTTGTTGGACCGCCTATCTTGCCTAAAATTAGCCATTTGTCCTCTCTAATTATGATCTTTTTGCCATCCCCAACCTCCTATTTTATCTCTTGCTTGATTATTTCTTTTCCCATTAGTAAGCTTTGCCACTCCACGAGGGTTGGGGGCCTTTGGTAGCCGTCCAAAAATCACCTCTAAGAAAATAAATTCCTCTCAACATATTACTCCATATGATTTTTTGGTCTTGTATGGATCTCCAAGCTTGCTTCCCTAATGTCACTTTATTAAGATCAACTAAATTTGTAAAAGACATCAGCTTCTCTTTCTACCCTTCTAATTTTCTCTCAACTTTTACTAGAATCTAGGAAAACATTTGTTTCTTTATTTGTCCCCAATCTAAAGGTAATCCCGGATATCTACCCATTTTCTCAATGATTGGCACCCGTAATTAAACTGCTATATTCTATTTTAAGCTTTGAGGGCAGTTTTTCTTAAAGAAAATTCCTAACTTGTTGAGATTGATGGACTATCTCAATGCAAAGCAATATTGGTTTGAGATGTTTGCTAAGTTAAAAACGTCAATAATTGTATCATCCAGGAAAAATATAGCATCATCTGCAAATAGGAAATGTGATGGTGTTGACAATGTGGATTCAGTTAAATGCCCTTTAGGCTTTCATCTCTTATAGCTTTTAATAACAAGGAGGATAAGACATTTACACTAAGAATGAATAGATTGGGAGAAAGTGGATTGCCTTGTCTAATCCCTCTAGTTGGTGTGAAATAATCACACGACTCCATATTTACTCAAACACTAAAAGATACCGAGGAAATACAAGTTCTAACCAAAGCAACCCATTTTTCACAAAATCTCATTTTCAACATTTAATCACATAGAAAGTCCCATTCGACCTTATTATATGCCTTTTGCATATCTAATTTTAGGATTGCCTAAAATTTCCGCTTTCTTTTCTTCACTCTAAGCTGATGTAGCACTTCCTAAAAATAAAAATATTATCATGAATTTGTCAGCCCTTGATGAAGGCACTTTGTTCTTGGGATATAATTTCTAGAAGCTAGGGTTTCAATCTGTTGGCCATAACCTTTACAATGATTTTATAATTAAAATTGCATAGACTAATAGGCCTATACTGAGTAATGCTTTCTGGATTTGAAACTTTTGGGATGAGAGTAATATGAGTCCTATTAAGTTCAAGATCAAGCATACCTTGGTTGCAGAAGTTATCTACCATGCTGAATATATCCTCTTGAATTTCTGACTAGTTATTTTGGTAGAATGATCCATTGAGTCCGTCCAGTCTTAGTGTCTTTGTTACATTCATTTGAAAAACTCCAAGTTTCATTTCTTCCTTATAATGGGCCTTGTTAAAGCTTCATTCATCACTATATTGATCACTTCTTAACATTGGTCTAACACCGACTGATATTCTCTACTTCCCCACAGTAGTATACAGAGTATGGTAGAAACTTGATATATGTTGCTTAAGAATCAAGGGGTCCTACTCCGATTGTGATTGTCAATTTGTAGTATAGAGATTTTATTATATTATCTTCTCTATACTTTGGTTGCATGGAAGTATTTCATGTTTTTGTCTCCCTATTTTATCCAATTAATCATGGATCTCGTGCCCCAATATATTTCTTCTAGTCTCAACAAGCTTTCAATATGCTGGACTATTTGGCGATATTCCTCTTGGTTTTGACTTCCTTCAATCCTATTGATCAATTTGGTTAGTCTTTTATGCAAAGATTGGATTTCATGAGGTGCATCTTGAATTTTTTGCTACTCCATTGCCTTAGTTCTTCAATTACCTTCCTTGTTTTGTCCACAATATCCAACCGGTAGCCTTCCTTAGCCCTCCAAGCTCTTTGAATCACTTTTTTTACATTCCAGAATCTTTTGCCTAGAAAGCTTCAAATCTAAACATCTTCTTTTTTCTCAACCAAACTGAATTAGTTTGAAGAAAAATCGAACAATGATCCAAATCAATTGCTTGAAATGCATATCCCTCCATGTTAGGGAATGATACTTCCAATCTAAGTTGCAAAGAGTTTTATCAAGTCTCTTTTTAACAAGCTCTATGCCTTCTCAATTATTAGTCCATGTGTAAGCACATTTCTTGCTCCCTATATCTATTAGTGAATAAGAATTTAGAAAATCCCAGAACACAACCATTCTATATCAATCCACTTCACGTTTTCCAACTTTTTCCCACTAATACAAAACTTCATTGGAATCTCCAATGCATAGCCATGGTAAACAATTTGAGACATGAGTAGACCACAAAATTTGTCATAATTTTAACCTTTCTTGGTAATTAGTAGATGCATGAAGGAAAGAGATCTTCGTGATGACTCCACTGTTAAGATCCTTGCATCTAACATTAATGAGCTATTCGGTACTTGTTTCCAAATCTACCTGGACCTCCTCATCCCATATTAGAGCCAGTCCGCCTCCAACCCCAATTGGATTAATTATAATTACATCTTTAAACTAAAGACATTTTTCAGCTCATTCTACAACATTTTCCTTATTCTTGGTTTCCATAAGGAAAACCAAGTTGGGTCTCTCTCGAGCTACTAAGGCTAAAAAATGCTAGACTATCAATGGATTGTTCAACCCTTAATAGTTCCAGCTTAACAACTTCATGTATACCTTGGTGGGTTATTAGGGCTAGCCACCAAAGCCCGTTCGTTGACCCCTTCCCACACATGGACTAAAGTATCTAGTAGGTTCTCTTCATCTAGTAAGCTCCCCAACACCCTTCTCTTCTCATATGGAGTGAACCATTTCAATTTTTTTGCTACTAGTGTTTTAAATCCTATCTTTCCTTTTTTGATGTATGTGCACTTTTATAACTTTCTGTCAAAGGGAAAGAAAGTACTTGAGTTTGTTGTGTTGTTTTTCCTTTCTTTAGGGCTACATATTCCTCCATTTTTTCATCATATGCTGTCATATTTGCTACTAAGTTGTAAACCACCAGAGCCTTATTCTGCCATTTTTTGATCTCTTTGCAAGTCCATATCTTCCGAATGGATAGGTGTTTTTGGTACAACTTCCTCTTTCTTAAGGTTTGGATTTATTTTCCTAAAAAATTCTTCCACCATGGACCATTCTCTTTCACTTCAGCCTTCAACCATGAACCATATCTACCACATTTGTCTTGAGCAATCCTATCTCCTCATAAGGATATTTTGGAAAAAGCTGGCATAATGTCCGAGACAACCACATGAATAGCATAAATAAGGTAATCTCTCATATTTGAAATCGATCCATCACTTTCTACCTCCCAACTCAATTTGTGTTCCTATTTTCAGTGGCCAATTTAAGTCTAGCTAAACTTTAACTCTCCCATTTTTACGTGAACTATTATTCCTTGCTTCTATTTTGACCTCCTCTACTTTGCCTAGCTTCGAGGGACTGTGTCCTACAGCATTTCTGTAACCCACACTCATGGAAGACCAAGAATATGCACCTAAAAAACATATTGTTTAAATTTATAACAATGTTCGGTTACATTAGGATCACCTTCCTGCAGTACAAAAAGATTACTTGCAAAAAACCAAGGACCAATTTCTAGCATGCATTTCTTCTCCTCAATCGAGTCAAATATGCATAGAAAATAGCCATGTTCAATAATCTCATATTTCACTATTCTATCTTCCATGCCTTCTTCAACATACCCAAAAATGCTTGAAAATTGACATTTGATTTTCAAAAAAGTTTCCCATAGAGAATAAATTCACTTTCCTTTTTTTTCTTTGTCGAGAATAAGTTCATTGATTCTCCTTCATCAGCAAATCACCCATGCTCTTGCAAAGAGCCATCATTCTGAAATAATTCTCATATGGGCCTTCCATTCTATGACAAATTTAATATACTTACAATTCCTAAAGGGGTGTTGCTTGCGGACAGTAAATCTGGTCAACTTCTTTATTTAGGAGTGAATGGAGCCTTAATTGGGTTGTAACTGTTAGTTGTATGCCCTAAAGCAACCATGTAATAGTTACATGATATGGATTATTTAATAGCATATAAGTTTTTTCATTTATCATCCAATTTACATGAATGAAGTCCATAAAATCAGCTACAACTAAACCTATTCTTAAGATGTTAAGAATATGTGTGAGGGTTTATAGTTATGCTAAATCTTTAAATAGTTTCCGGTCGATAGATCATTGAGAGGATATTGATAATCCTATTGAGACCGGTGTGTTCTCAAGCTTCACTTCAGTATTTGATACTTCAGGGGATGATGAGTCACAAGTCATTGGGTATTGTGATATCCGAGCTAGTACACAGATGATTGTCTTGGACAAGTTTATTGAATGTGACATAATAGAACAATTGACAACATAGAAGCTTTTTAGCGGGGCCAATATCCGATTATCATGTTTTGGTTAGGTGTAAGATCCTTAGACCTGAGACTTGAGGCATGATGCTGACTTGTATGTTGAATGGTTATGGTTCACAAATGCGCATATTGACGCTTCGTTGAACCATTTTTGTACTTGATGGTCATAGTTTATTCACATATAAAGGCACATGCGTGCGCAATATGAAATATGTCTTCTTGTTATATATAGATATACAAGATTGATGTCCTATGTGGTCTAATCGTGACATTATATTGAAATCCTTGGCTAGGGTCATAATCAAGAATGAATGGTTTATGTCTCGAAGGAATACATGTCAATTAGATTTGGGCATATAATCGAATTGGTGGCTTGACCAATAGTTCCATGATTTTTGTTCGATCGGGACATGGTGAGACAAAAGGATTGAATTACACGGTTGCCAAAGCTAACAGGTTCATTATGTTCTGAAAACATTTCACACTATATGGGTAGCCATTATATTGCTAGATGTCACTCATGATTTGTAGGAATAGGAGATTGATTTGGACAATCAGTTCTCTCGATTGTGCTAATGTGTTAGTACAAGTCATGTTGCCAACTCAGTGATGAATCTAGGGATGTCACATATCATAACCAATTAGAATAACGTTTGAACAAGAGAGAGAATATTGCAAATGTGTTTGCAATTGAGCCAATCAGATTGAGTCGAGCTAGAAATAAAAGTTCTAATGAAGGGGCATCAAAGTTTACAAACTCTGAAGTGAGTTTCAGACTTTGTGGCCAAATCAAAGATATGAAGCATATTCAGATTCAGTAACCAAATTAATGATTAGAAATGAGTTCAAAATTAATAACTGCATTAATGATTTGAAGTGAGTTCAAAATTAATAACTGCGTTAATGATCTGAAGTGAGTTCAGAATTAATAGCTGCATTAATGATATGAAGTGAATTCAGAATTAATCGCATCATTAATGATATAAAGTGAGTTCAGAATTAATCGCATTATTAATGATCTAAAGTGAGTTCAAAATCAATAGCCAAATTAATGATATGAAACAGTTTCAGACTTAATGGCTAAATTAAATATCTGAAATGTTTTCAGATGTAATGGTCATATTAAGTTCTAAAGCTGTTTCAGAACTTAAAGGTCACGTTAATGATCTGAAACGGTTTCAGAATAAATGAGCAATTTAATGATCTGAAAACGGTTTCAAATTAATAACCAATTAATGCTTTGAAATAGTTTCATGAGTAACGGTCAAATTAATTATTTGTAACAATTACAATATTAATACCATAATAAAGACTTGTAACAGTTACAAATAAATGTATGAAATAATGCTCTCTAACAGTTACAAAGTTAATACCTGAATTAGTGTCTATGACAGTATCAGAACTTACATCCGTCAGGAGTTACGATCGAATTAATTCTAAAACGGTTTAGAGTTAATACGCCGATTTAAATGTGATCTACACTGTCTATAAAAGATAATATAGAGAGCATATCACCGAATGATGGACGATCGACAATCGACAATCGATAATTGAGAGTGCTGATATTAATCAACAAAAACACTCACACGAGAGCAATTGCTAGCACAATTGTAGTTTTGAGATCTCTCAATTTCTCTCTTCTATTCAACGTGAGAATTTGTGGTGTTTCTAAACTAGAGGCCTGACACTTGTGGGGTTGGATCTGAAGAACGTCAGAGCCTCTGAAGAGATCAGACATTCTGCATCTGAAGAACGTCAGAACTAGTATTACTAAAAGGCGTCAGACATTCGTGGTCAAGAATCTAAGAACGTCAGAACCGGTGTTACAAAAGGTGTCAGAAGTTCACGATCAGAGTCTGAAGAACGTCAGAACTACTGATGTGAAGACATCATATATTCGTGCTCATAACCCGTAAAAACTTTTGAACCAAATTTTGGAGCATGGTACAAGGTTAATATGATTAGCCCCTTTAGCTCTTCTATGCATTTTTGTTAAAATGCACGTAAATGCTATGGAAATACATGTATAAGTGTTTGTACTTCTGCTACGATCAGACATTTGATCTTAATTTGCTTATGCACGTATGCTTGTTTATTGAAACAAACACCAACAGTAACCGCCTTGGAGTCATTGTGCTATTGAGTGTTATCATGGTGTATTCTAATGGGTTATGCCTGGATGGGTGAAATTGGTGAAAAGAATGGGTGATCAACCTAGAAGACTGTAAGTGGAGCCTGCATTCAAAAATGCCCATCCTCCATAGAGTTGTGCTCGTTGCAGACTTTGCAGATTCATCGAGGGCTCTTGGCAAAGAGGAGATATGAAAAAGGATAAACTAATTTGGGTGTGAAGTAATGTAGGGATACATGAAAGATCTAAGCAAGACGATCAAGATTTAGGATTTCAAAAGGGAAAGCTATCACCAAGGATAGAGGACTCAACACTAGTTGGGAGAATTGGACATTGACTTTTTGTATATTTTATAAAGTAATTTTGAAGTGAAAAAAGAAAAGAACAAGAAAAAAATAGAAGACGGGGTTGGATCCGACAAGCGTGACCAAGGCAAGCGAGCTTGACCAATGCACAACCCAAGGCTGACGAGCGCAGCCCGAGCACAACCCCCACGTCATGATATGGTTCCCTCTCTTTTGTTTCTTTCATTTTTTCACTTCAAAATTGTTTTACAAAATATACCGAAAGTCAAATACACCTTAAGTAAATAAAAAAACTATGGAGAAAAATGCCTTTACATTTTCCTATTTTATCGAAATTTCTTCCGTGATAAAATATTTTTCATCGAAAGTTGTTCGTTGACTTTTAATGAGAGAAGATAAGTTATGTGGTGACTCCGAACAAGAAATATTCAGGTAGACAAGAAATAACTGCAAACTTTTCCTTCAAGCTGAACTGTGTGTACAAACTGTACAAGAATTTAATCGACGACAAAGCTTGAAAGTACAACAAATTTCATAGCAACACACATATACAAACTATGCCAAAATTTAATCAACAACAAAACTTGAGAACGTGTAAAGATGTAACGTTGGAATTTAATTGACAACATAAGTCAGAAAATTACAACTAAGAAAAAATAAAGTGCATTACAAGAAAGTAAAGATGATGAAAAAATATCATTTTGATTGATTTGTCAGAAGGCCTCTGAAGAGTACGATTTGGCTATTTAAAACCTACAATCGATGATTATCAATAGAGGTTACAAACAATTACTACAAAGAAACAACTTCCTAGTAGTTACAAGAAGTTACAAAAAGAAGTTAGAAAAGGAGATTACGTACGAATACCAAACAGTTACCGATGATTACGTGAATTCCACTACATAAACGATTTCTTCAACTCCATTAGCTTGACTATTGCATTTGAGATTGTTGAGTCTACTTTTGTCGATTCCATCACATTGTCAATTCTTTAAGTTGTCAATTATCACATGTCAATAATAACAAAAAACTTGGACATTTTTTTGTGCAAACATATCCCTTTTAAAAGAATGAATGATTCATCATTCATTCGATTCTTTTAAAGTGGGAAACCAAGAGTCATCATATGGCCATTTGTCATAGACAAATTTGATTTTTTCTTGCCAAATTTTGTCATGGTCAGATTCATAATATGGAACCACTCGGTTTGTCCTAGTGGTCACCCTTTCCATGGGAAAGGAGAGGTAAGCAATTCGAACCCCCACCTTCTCAAGAGGATTGGGATGGAGACGATTTAATATCAAATATGGATTTTGACTATCGCTCCTTACTAAGAGGCAAAACAAAAGTCTGAGAATACAAGTTAAACTAAGAATAAAATAGAACCAACCCAAAAAGATTCATAATATGGCTCACATCTGTCTCCAAAGGCACATGATGTGTAAAGTTCTCATGTGGCCCTCTATCTCTATTTTTAAGTAGTTGCTCATACTTAGACACTCTCATTGCCAATTGGAATAAATCGGCAAAAGTTTGGTCATTTCCAACATCATGGCCTAGTTTTTGCAATGTTTAATCCCCGAACATCTCGACATGTTGAGGATCTTGTTAAGGGACTACAAGAATAGCTCCCCCCTCCCCCCGGCGACAAAGGTGGCAATCTAGCCTCATTATCGACTATCACATTTCGCCTTTGGTAAACATATATCGTGGGTATGACTACTGCTTCTGTTAAGGATCTTTGACCATACTACCCCCCAAACGAAGCCATTATGTTGAGTTGAGGCATTGTCCCAATTGGTCTTATATTGTCGACACAAGGTATTAGCCCAATTGATTACATGTTTTCTACATTTGGCAATAGCACATTCTGCTAAGTATTTTGATTTGGTAAATTACTATAATCGTTACCACCAGAGTTAACTTGAACAAGATTCAGTAAATTGCTCCCATTAATCGGTACAGCCTCATAAGTCTAAGTCTAAGTTGCGCCAATAGTTTTGGCCTTTTGTAAAATCATCATCAGCAGTGGGAGTAGTACAATTTGCCCTACACTAGAATTAAATGACTCAATTTTCCTAGCTCGTTCATAACTTTATTGAAGATATTGACAATAATTGGCTTGATCACATTGACGAGATATTTGATCATGTGGTTAGTCGATTCATTATTGTGCTCTTCCAATAACTATTGCATGATGACCAACATTATAGGGCTTAACTCCAGCTACCTTCTTTGCTCATCGATGAGTTATCTTGGATATTGACATCCTACCTCATTCTTGCTTTGCCACCAATTGTGCGGTCGACAACTCAAAATGTCTTATCTTATCATTACTAGGTTGTGACGACGAGTTGTCAATTGTCACCACCGGCATTATCATGATCAAGTTGATTCCCTGTTCTCATCATCACATCTCCTCATCAATGACAATGATCATATCAGGTGTGCCAAATGTTTCACTAGAATTTCTTCTTGACGAAATAGCTTTCATCAAAAGTCGTTCTTCATCTTTTAATGAGAGGAGACAGATTCTGTAGCGATTCTGAACGAGAAATATCCAAGTATATAAGAAATAACTACAAACTTTTTACTTCAAACCAAACTATATGTACAAATTGTCTAGAATTTAATCGACGACAAAGTTTGAAAACATTCAAATAAGTAATGTTAGAATTTATTTGACAACATGAATCTAAAAGCTACAGTAAATGAAAAATAAAGTGCAATGCAGGAAATAGAAAATAAAAAGATAACATTTTGATTGATTTGTTGAGGGTCTCCAAAGAGTACGATGTAACTATTTAAAGCCTATAATCGGTTGTTATCAACGGAAATTACAAATAGTTATTTAAAAAAAAATAACTTCATAATGGTTGTGAGAAGTTACAAAGAGAAGTTACAAAAAGAGGTTACCGATGGTAACCAAACAATTATTAACGTAAACTCTACTATGTTAATAGTTTCTTCGACTCCATTATTTTGACGATTGCATATGAGATTATTTACTTCACTTTTGTTGACCATCAAATTATCAATTCTTTGAGTTGTCAAATCTTTGAGTTATCACATGTCAATTAAAAATCGGATATTATTTTGTTCAAGCATATCCCAAAAGCGGAAGATGCTTGATGATGGAGATGGAGATGTGGACGGGAATGCAATTCTCGAGAACAAATTTTGGAAAAATGCCTTTACATTTTCCAAAAATTGGAGGACATGCCCAGCGTAAGGCCCATTGCTAAAGGCGATCAAAATGCCCACTTTAAGTCTTGTGGAGACGATGCTTGATGATACACCAACTTGTCCCAAAATGTCTATGTCAGTGAGAATATTTCTTTCTTGGTCACAAAAAGCTTTTCAAAAAAATTGGTTGTACGGAAGAGAGAGAAGGGATAAAAAAACTTGCCTAAACTAGAAGTTTGTGAACAAAAGTCATTTTTGAAATCGAAGCGACATAATTGGAGTGAACTTATTTGCCTTCAAGGAGAAAAGGAATAATACACAAATGGTACCTCAATTTTGACATAATATGCATGTAGTTTACGAATTTAAATCTGATGTGCAATATCATCTTTAAGCTTTTAATTTATTATGTATAGTCTCGAGATTTTTTTATGCATATTCAATTTAATTTCTAAATTATATGAAAATGTTCAATTTTGACCTTCCATTAATTCACGTTTAGGAATAATATTAAATATTTTCATATAGGTTAGAGACTAAATTGAACATGTATTGAAAATCCAATGATAATATATATATATATATATATATATATATATATAAAATTCACGTCTATGGATAATATTAAATATTTTCATATAGTTTAGAGACTAAATTGAACATGTATCGAAAATCTAATGATAATATATATATATATATATATATATATATATATATATTCACATCTATGGATAATATTAAATATTTTCATACAATGTAGAGACTAAATTGAACATGTATAGAAAATCCAATGATAATATGCATATATAACACTAGAGTTAAGCCAACTCCATTATAAATCAATACGAATTGCCTTATTCAAGGTCGAAAATATTGAAAAAAAAAAATCAATTCACAATCAATGATGAAGGATTCCTCAAGAAGTTAAGAATGAGTAATCCTTGTACCCGATTCCACTTTTATTTTTTACACACTTCCATTACCTTTGAGTTTATCTGTAGCAAAACTTTTGATCGAAAAGCTTTTTAATTGTAACTATATCTTCCCTAATTTTTTTTTTTAATAAATGATGGATGCATGATTAATAATTTATGTGACACAACTAATGCTAACATAACATTTTCAATAATTATTTTTTATAGTGTTTGTTTTTTGTTTTCTTTTTTTTTTTTTTTTACTTTCATTTTGGCCACCCACTAAGGCAAGGGCCAACAAACCCTTGCCAAGGTTTGGCGAGGGTGTTCGCACCCTCACTTGCGGTTGGCAGGACTGTGATGACCTTACCTAGAGCCTAGAGTCATCATGGCTTCACTAGCCACGGGACAAGGTGCAAAGGCCCTCATTGACCAAAATGAAGGGGAAAAGAAAGAAAAAGTTATTAAAAATTCAATTTAAAAAAAAAATTGCAAGAACAGTCCGTGTCAACATCAATTATTTTGTGTTGGACAGTCAATGTCTACATCAGCGATTTCCAGTCAAAATTAGCCAAAATAAATCACTTGACAAATTTGAAAATATTTAGAACTAAATTAGCACGATTAAAAAATTCTGCATAAATTAGTACAGGTGCAACAAAATTATGACTTTTTTAGTACTTTTCTCATATACCGATTGCACGTCATTATGTGAAGCTTGCAATTTATATCTATCACTATAGTTTTATGTCAAATTTCTAATTCGAATACAACATTTTTGTCAATGGATGAACCTCATACAAGATATGTTCATTAATTGGATTACACAACCTAACGAAATTAAGAACGTGGTAGAAGCATGTGAACCCAGGGGATATCACGATTAAATGGGTCGAAAAGATTAAGGGACATGCGCGCGCATGTCATCTGAACTAATCGTGACGAATTTTTAGTTTTATAGTCACTTCATGCAATACACATACAAACAGTTCAAGTACCCTTAGTATTATAAAATCTTTATAAAATTAACAGCTAAAAGAAATCGTAACCGGTCGTTAATGAATTGTCCATGCTCTAGATAACTCGATCCCTCAAAATATGCAAAATACTCATCGATCTAGCTTCTCACAAAGTTTTTTGGGCCAAGAAACTCTGGTTAACCCGTTGATACAATACTCAGCTAGGGCCTTAGCCCACTGAGCCCATTCAATTTCACATTCAAAGCCCAAATTGGCCTCATTCAATGCCCGATCACTACCTGGGTTCAAAGTTGGATTGTTGAATCTTGATTGCAAATTCACCTAGAGATTTAGTGCCTTGGGCTTTAGGGAGATTAGACGGCCTTTTTATATGTCGTGGAAAATCAGATTTAGCGCCTTAAGCATCGGGAGATCAGACCACATTTTGCACCACAAAGGTCGTTTCCACACAATTCATATCGATAACGATTCAAAAATTACTCTAGTTTCAAAACCTCGGCATTGCATCTACAAAAGAGCTTAAAAGAGGCAAAATGCTCATATCGACCACGCCTATAAGGGAGTTTAATGTTTAGTTGCTTGTGGTGCTCATGATTTCATGAGAGGATTTTAGTTTACCTTTTTGTTGTTTCCATATAATTCACATCGGTAATGGGTACTGGTGATTCTAAAATTACTTAGACATCAAGACCTCGGCATTGCATCTACAAAGGAACTTAAAAGAGGCGAAATGCTCATCTCGACCAAGCCCATCAAGAGAGGCAAATGTTTAGTCACTTATCATGCTCATGATTTCACGAGAGAGGACAAAATCTCACATTTGTAAAAAGGGTAATTGCAATTACTTCAATTTTTTCCCGCGTCTTGCAAATTCATTGAACTTATTCACTTTTATATTTTATTTTATATCTTTCACGGCGGTGAGTTAAGGAGTAGAGAACAAAATTAGAGATATCACAAGTGCGAAACTCCCCTCCCCCCGCACGTGAACTCGGCATTCTCTCTCTCCCCATCCATCAAGCTCACCAAAAAGCGTCGCTCATTGCCTTAGGTCGGTCCCTCCTCAAGCACACTCGATCCCTGTCAGTCACGGGGTCCACGTGCCATTATTGGCTGTCACCCTAGCCTTCCCCCAGCTCGGCCCCCCACCCCACACTCCGGCCACGTGTCGCGCCCCATTGGGATGCCGCTCTGGGCCCCACCCCAGGGCCCTCGCCCGCACCGGAACCGTACCGCCACGCCCCCGACGGGCCGCCGGGGGATTAAATTAAAGTTAACCGCGGTTAGGGTCGCGGTTAACCGGGGTTAGTCGAAGGGGTTTGCGTTTTTAAAGGAAAAGGTCCACCGGCAAAGGCGGAGGGGTTCCGGCACTGGGCCCCGCTGTCGTGGCACAGGCCCGCAATTTCTGTGGCTGTCAAGCAAAGTAATCTTGATTTTCCCTTAATTAATTAATTCAATCCCCCCGATTTATAATTTATATTTGTATTTTTTTTTTTTATTATTTCGATTTCGATTTTACCTTTTTGCCCCCACCAGCACCACCACCTGCCCGTGCGCATTCCCACGTTGGGAAAATTCGATTTTTTTCTCCTCTATTGTCTTCACGTGCGATCATCGAATTTCCATGGTCGTTTGCCAAAACCTCTTCTTCTTCTTCTTTTCATTTTTATTTTTTTTTTAGGGCCGCAACTCGACTTCGACTTCCTTTTGGTTGAATTTTTTAATTTTACCCGATTTCATTGCGTACACTTCCCCTGGTACGTCAGAGCTCATGATGCGTTTACGTCATTTGTTAAATTCTCCGATCACAGAAAAGCTAATGATTTTAAGCTAAAAATGACTTTCTTTTTTTTTTCCATATAAATAAATGCGAAAATACGAATTGCATTGCTCCGAACAAGGAATGATGACATAAATAGTTATTAATGTTGAACACGATTTATAAACTTTGAATTTGTTTAATATGATCCATAAACTCTTTTACTTCATTCAATATGATTCCTAATTTTTTTTGTTTATGTTCGATCAAGTCCTTGAATTACGAGAAAATGTTCGAGTCTTGAACTTAAATTAATAGAATAACGCATATAGTATATGAATTAAATTGAACATGTGTTAAAATTTTCATGAACAAATTTAGTTCAAAAACAATGTTGCACATTGGGCCAAACTTTAAAAGCTATTTGTATTTTTTTTCCTTTCGGATGGTTTACATTGAACAAATGATCCTGACCACACTACAAAATTCTAGCCCTAATTC